>JAQBSW010012207.1:0-17492 GCA_029291075.1 Eudiplozoon nipponicum | reverse complement strand
CAGTCCACTAAATATAGTTAAAATAATATTCGTTAAATATTGCCTTAAGTAATACTTTCGCGAAAAGCTATACGAAGCCATATCCCGAGCAAAATTTGCTTGCAGCCTAAATTATGCTATGCCTCGTCAATGCTAATAAGGGCAGATTGGTAAGTGGTGGAGAACTGGACTAAGCAAAACTTAGAACAAGACTGCATGAATTTTCAATGATCCGTGCTTAATAACGTTAACAAATACTGCACAATTGTGATCAATAAGCTGTGTACAATGCATATTACGAGGCGAAACGTGCAATGCACCACTGTGTACAATATCAATTGTATTACGTAATAGGTAGAAATTTGATTTTTTTCAGTATACCTTTTTTTACGATTGTACGCTATGTTCATTTACATTTCTGGCCATTAGGCAAACACTCCTCCGTTGTAATGCAGCTTTCAAAGGATTGTTTTCCGTTTTAGCTGATGAAATGTTGACATAACGGTCGATTTGCTCGACAGAAACATTGCACGTTCAACACGTATCATGTTAAGGCCAACGGTCTCGAGAGACTTGCGCATTCCGATAGCAGCAGTTGTCGCTGTCATTCTTTATGCTAGAAATACATTGTAATAAAATGACACATTTCTGGCCATTTATCGAGATTAAAATACCGCAAATCCATAGGGAATTCATTATGAAAAAGGACCAAATGCGCTATTTTGGTCATTTCCGCAACACTTCAAAAATTGATTTTGCGTTGGATAATTTTAGCAGTTTTCCGTCATACAATAGTAACGCATTTTAGACAAATTACAAAAAGATAGACATGTTTCAGTAGTTTCTACAGCAAAAAGAGGATTACGAAGAAACGGAAGTTAGATACGGAAGTAAAATCTGACACACTTATTGAAGAAAGACTTAAAATATTAACCTAAACGTGGCTGCGGAAATCTTCAATGAATTGTAATGGTGTTTTATGGCCGCAGTACAGAAAAAGGCAGATAAAGTAGATAAGCTATATTTCTCATAGTTACCGAGTTGTAATGATAAGTAAAGTAGATAAACAAAAAATGGTAACTTTCTTAGTTAAATAATGTAAGTTTTCCGAAGACTAGCACTGCAGTGAAGGATAGAACAATCTCAAATCAGTTGAAATCCATACTGACGGAGAAGCTGAAATAAGATTTTTTAAGTTTAATTGAAAAAATGAAGGTGATCCTAAAAAGAATTGTGAAGCACACTAATTAGACAAATTCCTATACCGAAGCTTGATCGGATCTATTTAATAAAATCAGAATGGCAAAACTAGACTTAAAGAATTTCAACCAGTAAGCCGTTATTGTTTAATCAGTCAAACCTATCTTATATGAAGGTTAATTTCTCCTTATCATGCAGATTAAAACGTGTATCGAAGGCCCTATCAGGAATTAAAATCAATCTAATTGTCATTGATTGGAAAAAAAATTTTTTAATGTCAAATATCTACTGGACAAGAACTGTGCACATGATGCTTCGTTAAATGTCGTTTTCTAATAATTAAACAGATTTGCTGCAATGAAAGCTTGATCCCATGAGATCTTACAAACAAGCTTATGTCCATTCTGCGATACTCTATGCAATGTCTACGTAAGTCGGCCAATATAATTTATATCAGACAAATTGACAATTTAAGCAGTAATTGATTGCGCAAGCGGTGGTAACAATTATTTAAAACAAGTTTGCGAGCTTGAAATAAACACCAATCCCATTGTATTTAACCAGTCGTCGAAGAACATAGCAAAACTGCCGGAAATTGCATGCACTGACGTGTTTCGACCTTCCAAAACTTTACTTAGAATAGGCTAGCGATAACACGCACAATAAAGGTTAGCGAACATTCGTACTAATGTATTCTCTGCACAAAGCGACAAGCCAATATATTTAGCAAGCGTATTTGACCGTAAGGCCAGATTAAGAATAGATGCTATTGAATTACAAAGTCTTGAAAAAAGTTTTTTTTAACTTGGAAATTAAATTACGCAACCAATGCGTTACTCATAGGCATTGCCTGCTAACGAATGCCACGACAAGCAGTATCCCTGTATATATTATGCTGATCCATTCAACATGCATATTCACTGATGTGTTTAAAAAATGCGTTACTTAATTATCTATCAAAAAAGCGTACATTGGGAATTCTCTAGCATGTAATAGTAGTGCAGTCTACAATGAAGTAGTTAACACCTGTTGAACCACCACATATTGCTCTACCATCCTGTAGTTGAACCGTCGTCATGGTCTATTTAAAGAGGGTAAGAACCAATTAAGACTTTATTAATAGAAGTTAAAGACTAAAAATTATCCAAACAAAATTGGCTTATATAGTCTCACTGTGCAATTCATTAGAAAATAGTTAAATACACGTTGTAATAGAAGCAATCAGAATTATATCATTTAAGCTGAACGTTAACACAAGAAAGTTGCAAAAAATTTCTCTACGACTCTCTCCTATTTTCTACACTTATCTAAGTTAACCAATAATAGATAACTCAATTAATAAACTTGTGTACTATATAACCAGAGTACAAAGTTCAATTAATGAACAAGTAATTTATATTTATACCGTTTATAAATGTGTTGGTTGAAATAAAGCACAAACCTACACTAACTCAATAGATCATAGAAAAAACCAAACAGTTGCTATGTGTGTCCAATCAACAAGCATAATTTTTTTTAAAAAACATTGCAATACCTGAATGGTTAAATAATTAAGCAGACGGTTAACACGAAAATAATTATTAACGTACTGGCCAGAATTTGCCGTGGACGGGCTCGAACCTGGGCACGTCTGCTTCGGATTCTGGTGCTCTGACCACTGAGCTACCCTGCCACACACTACAGACAATTTTCCGTTACATACTAACTAATGATACTCGGTATGTTAATGAAAATTGTGTGTAGTGTGCGGCAGAGTGGCTCAGTGGTTAGAGCACCAGATTCCGAAGCAGACGTGCCCATGTTTGAGCCCTGTCCGTGGCAAATTCTGGCCAGTACATGATGAGTTCCCAATAAGTACGGTACTAGTCTACTGGATGAATTGCCTTTTCTACACTATACAATTCGTAGTTTATACTGACATATGTAAGTAATTAATGGGTCAGGTGTTTATATCAAGATAGCAACCTTGATTATACTAATTAACTGGTCTATGATTCAATCAACTAAATTACTATACACTGGGTTAGACGGTTTAGTCGCCTCTGTCTAACTGCACCACTACACCTTCTCCAGCATCGGCAGAGAAGGCTTATAGGTCGTTGTGTGAAGGTAGATCCAAACCACGGCGCAAATCAGTCGACCATCGTGATTAGACATCCATGTCTGCAGTCCCTACGTCGATCATCAATTACCAGTTTTTATAAATGACCAAAGTGCAGACGATCTCTCCTCAAAGAACATAGATCATACCAATCATTAAAACAAGGATATACGCTTCACCAGCACGTATGAAATAGCAACGCCAACCACACAATTGGAGCTGCAAGTCGCTTCTCAAAGAAGGTTTACCAAATTCAATTCTGGGTGGATGGATGATAAGCTTCCGCCACATAAACAAATATAAATCATCAGGATCAGTTGCGCTTTTCTTCTTCTAAACAAAGATTGATATTCAATACTTAGAAAAAAATTGCATTTGCTTTACCGCCACGTAGTCAATTACCAATACCAAATAGTAGAGTGGTGCGGCATATCTTTATAACCAAGTTATCAATTCGACGCAAAATACGGGATACTATACGCTCGTATAATTAATACCAACCATCAGAGTTGTGGGACAGCTCATTTCAGCAAAGTGTCATCAATAAAAATAAACAAGAAAGAATACTTCGTCGACTCTATTGCACGGCATAAAATGAAAATTTTTCTTGGGCATGCGGTGATGAAAATGAATAAAATCTATGTTGCAATCTTAAAATAAACACAGGCCCCATTATGTGCATACATTTGTCAGTATAAAATGAGCAATGTATAATGTAGAAAATGAAGTTCATCCAGGAGACCGGTTTCAACCTTATTGGGAACTCACCAGGTACTGTATAAAATTTGCCGATGAGACAGGGCTCAAATCCGGGCACGTCTGCATCGGAATCTGTTGCTCGACCCACTGAGACACCATGCTGCATCAGGTCGCAGAGGCAATTCAACCAGTATCCCGGTTTTTTTCTTATTGCAAACTAGCTAATTACTTTCCAGAACTGGCGTCGTACAGCACTGGAATCGGACCACATATTAGACAACACGTGAAAAGATCTCAAAAGCGACGAAACTTATTTACTTGACAAATTCTTTCTGCTACCTACTGCAGTATTAAGCATAAACAGCAAATCAGACAATAAATTAAATCATGCCATTATACTTCAAATCCGTGGCACAGTCTATGATGTATTATAAAAAATCGGGAGACGCAATTTAAACTATCAGGTCTGAAGGGATTCCGAAAAGGTTCTAGATTAAGGAAAGACATTTCAGAAATATATGTTGTTAAACGACGTAGAATGATCTGCAGTATGGTGCATGACTGGCGAAGTGAATGGAGCCTCAAACTCCGAAGAAAATGTTCTTCTTTCTTTGATGAATTTTCTGAGCTACCTTGTGCAATATGTAATTTATTCTACCAAAATGTATATAATTATAATCCTGTCTTTAGACATATATATATATATATATATATATATATATATATATATATATATATATATATATATATAATTCATTAATAATTCAAATGCAACTCTGGAATGTCAGCTGTACAATCTATATTCTTTGTAACTGATAACATTAAATGTGAAGGGTATTTTACTAGTTCGCAAACCTTGATTAAAATTAATTTTAGCACCTAACTCGCAATCAATTACTGCTTATCAAAGGCTAAATTTTTTTTTCAGATAGATTGCGTATTGAAACGCGTAATAAAAACAATAGAGGTAACATTTTACGCTAGCAGAGATTTCATTGCCTTCTCTTGCAAACTATAGCACATAAAGTATCCACAACAAACGAGCGATTCTGATCGCCGTAGGAGTATATTTGGACTAAATGTAAGCAATTATGGTTTAAAGCGATAGCGATTATATTCGGTCATGCCTTGCGTAAACAAACTTTCCGTTCGCCACCGATAGATATTGCAAAACGTGTTAACCACATTTGAGTTCAGCCACAGTCAAGTTTTGCAATGCAGTCTCGGTTGGTCTGCCAAATTAGAGCCCACCTTCTAATCGAAAATCTAGATTTAAATCCTTGCTAGGAACGTTATCGTATTAGATCCAATTGCGATTTCGTGTTAGATTGGTATCAATTTCAGTTTATTTTAAATCGGCCTCTTACTTGTCAGCAAAGTTTACATTCAATTACGCCAGACACATTAATTGACGATATCTACCTTTTACTACACTCTACTTAGCCGAATAATATTGATTTGAAGAGATCTTCGTTGCCTCGGTCCGCGTTACATTAACACCAGCCTTTAGTATTTGAGCAGGTCAAACTTAGTTTGAAAGCATGCATCTAAATTGAATTTGTTGGCAATAAAGCCTTAATTTGGACTGTCATTTAACGATTTTTATAATCGTGTTTATTATCTCGTCTACGACACTTTTAAACCGCAACATAGGCAAGTGTCTTTTCATTTTAAATTAGACATCCAATATTATTGATTCACAGAAAAATTAAACGTTAACAATTATTGCACTGTATAGAAATAATTTAAAGATCACTTTTTAATAATTTCGAATAATAGAGAAGTTCCAATGTACGCGTTATCAAAGAACCCCAGCACTTAACAATGCACAATTTAAAAAGCATATTTCAATGAAGAACGTGAAATGTTTTATTCTAGTGCGATTTAGAAAAATAAATGTGTACATAAATAGGCACGTAAGTGGAACAGAATGAGAGTAAAGTTGACTTTTTAACAATTTTCAAGGCAATTATAAACTCGATTTCATATACGGCATATATCAAGTGAAAAAATATGAAGAGAATAATCACTATTATTTTCAAGTTTACCATTTTTTTGGTAGCACAATATTCCAAAAGTGGTGACGAATTTTTAACCCAAATTTGCAAACTTTCAACAGATGAATTTATATATATATATATATATATATATATATATATATATATATAGTTAGTTCGAAGCAGATGGCATTTAGCAAATATTCATTGATAAAATAAAAAGGAATAAAAAGTATTAATTTCATCGTATGAAGGAAAATTTGTTGAACATACTGAGTTTCAGTTGTGACCTAGGATAAATCGGCATTTAACGGAAAGTATAATCATACATATTCGTTTCGTGCCTGACTGACTCTCATCAGTAGAACAATTTTCGCCTTCTTTGGTGGTAACGGTCAGCAGGGACAGTACAATCTCTCCTAGACAGATGCGTAAACCTGCAATGAGTAAGTAACATCATAAGGTCTACGAAAATGCGACTGCAACGCTAAGTCACACTACCTAATATATACCGGAGTCTGTAAAAAGGTGCAGCATAGTTATTGTGTTACCACATGGTGTTAATTATCATGTTCTTCAGTACAATAATGTTGGCATCGGTTACTAACACAATAGCCATAGTGTTAGTATCCTTTACAGACTCGGTATATATATTATATAGTGTGAGTTAGCATTGAAGTCGCATTGTCGTTGACTTTAGATGATGTTAGCTTCACTATTGCAGATTTACACATTCGTCTAGGAGATTGTACCGTCCTATTATTCCACATTCTTCTACCGAATATATGGTGGTTAAAGGGCGTAATACCGGCTCCTACTGATGAGTCGCCAGTAAGCACGAAACGAATGTGCATGAGAATATACTTTCCGTTCATGCTGCCTTTGGTTTATCCTTCTGGTCACAACTGAACTAATTTGTTACTAGGTTCGCAACACCTAATACATACTTGCATATACATTAGTTCTCCGCTAAAAAAACAGTATTTAACTGTTATACTTCAAGCTTGCAAACTTGATTTAAAGAATTGTTACCACCACTCGGGCAATTATTGATTGCTTAATTTTATTACCTATATATATGCGCCAAAAGCTGCAAAAAGTTAAATTTCTTGACTGCATATAAATTGTGTAGCCAATATTTATAGTCACAAACAATGCATGCGAGACGTCTAGAAGTGAGGGCCGCCTATCTAATTTTATCCTTATATATGCATTGCGGTTTTATCCTCGCCAATCAGTTTGCCGTCAAAACGCGATAGTGCGTGCGACTGGCGGTAGTTATTCTTTATTGTTCGACGACTGGTTAAATAAAATGGGATTGGTGTTTACTTCGAGCTCGCAAACTTGATTTAAAGAATTGTTGCCGCAACCCTTGCAATCATTGATTGTTTAACAGTTGAACATTTCTTGAATAACGACAGTGTGATTTAAGGGCATTTTTCTGTTTTAATTAATAAATATCTCGTGTGTGTGAATTTCATACGTATTTGAATTGAAACTTTCTTTTGCTTACCGTACTGTTGAACCCTATTCCTTTGTGATAAATGGAATTAAGTGTCTAATACATACGTGCACATACGTAAATTCTTTCTAAGTGTGGTTGACTAAATGTTTTGCAAATCTAACTTATTTCAATAGCATGTCTATTAATACAAAGTTTAAAATAAGCCATTTTTGTTATAGAAATTATTCACGGACAAATCTGGTTCATAAAATAATTAAATTTAGAAAATCAATGAGGTTTTGATCTGTATTAAAGGCCCACATTTTAAAACAATAAACCTGAAAAACGTATACGGACGTATACAAGAAACTACATACATTATTCACCATGTAGACAGTTCTTTTAATAATAGAACGCCTAAAAGCAAATTTTGCATAAAGCAGATTATAAATTCACAGTCAATTAATAAGGCACATTCCAATACTTGTTTAAAATTTGATTATATTTAACAATTCTTTAAATTACTACAAATGTTTCGTTCCTTTTGTAAGCCCTGGTCGGCTGAAAACTTATCTGGGTTCACTTATTTCATAATAAGTGTTGTCGAATTTGATTACAGTTCAGCGTCTTTGGTTGAGAAAGCAGGTGTCAACATTAGTTTCTATCTGCTCTTTTCTACAATTATTTTCTCTCGTAAACAATGTTGCAGGCACATTTTACAGTGGCGATCTTATTTTAAAGGATTTTAATCCTCGTAATTTATTAGTTTAGATGACTATTATTGCTTAAATGCGTAAACGGTTGTGGCGCAAAAACGCTTTTTATTTATGCATTCATCAAAAATATTTGTAACCAATACAATCTGCTATGGATACTCTAATATTTACTTATCTGCACATTAATTTGAATAGTTTACCCTGTACGGTATTCGAAAAAAGGCTTGAATTTCTCTATAATCTGCACAAAATTATTATACTGCAAAATGCAAATCATTAATTTGGTTATATAAATGTATGTAAGTATATATATATATTTTCTATACATATATATATATATATATATATATATAGCCTAGTACTTCTCCTTAGCTAGTCTTACCAATCAGCACGTAACAAATGTGCACGAGATTATAGTTTCCATTCATGCTGTCATATTTCTGATCATATTTGAGCTAATTTTTTACTAAAGGCGCAGTACCTCATAAAAAATTTTTATACAAATTAATTCTCAGCCACAAACAGTACCTAACTATTATATATTAATTAGAATGATGTCATGTTTACCACGAAATATGATAATTGCTATCGATCAAGTCCAAAGTGTGTGGATTCTCTGGAGTAAAAGGTATTCAGAAAAAGTTGTAATTTTCATTGTGTTGGTGACGTTTACCATAAATTGAAATCCATCATTAATAAATTTAGCAAACTCAGCAATAGCAGTGTTATAAAATATATACCTTTTAGGTACTTATATATATATATATATATATTTATATATATATATATATATATATAATATATATATATATATATATTACACATAAAGTGTTTACTTTGAAGTCGCTTATATATGAAATTAGCTTTACTACTGCAGGTTTACACATTAGTAAAGGAAATGGTATCATCCTAGTTTCCCACGTTTCTCTCCGGGCGTAATACCGGCTCCCACTGATGAGTCGCCAGTAAGCACGTAGCAAATGTGCGCGAGATTATTCTTTCCATTAATGCTTTCTTTAGTTTATCCTTCTGGTCACAATTGAACTAATTTGTTACTAGGTGCGCAACACCTAAAATAAAATTTTAAAATCCTACCGATTGTTTGAAGAAAGTGAGCATAGCAATTTCTGGAGCATATGTTCCTGCTTTTTTTGTTGATCATTTTGGCCATTCTTTGTCCGGACGTGCGTGATTTTTAGTAAGTGTGCAGCCTCTGTTTCTGGCCAAGCCCACAGTATTTTCATGCTTCGCGACACACCTGATTTTTGTATGCTTCCTGCCTCATCTGACTTTGTTGTTGCCAGTTTTGTTGCTGCTACTGCATTCGGTGGTCTATGTACAGATTAGGGGTTTTTTGCTGAATAAATGTGCCTCTTTCGGTAACTATCAGCCAGTAAATTTCTTCATTCTGTGTATAAAATTTTTCAACACTTATCAAGAGTTCTTGCTGTCTGATATAGTGATTCATAAATGCTTAAGAACTTTCCTAACCTCGTTTTGTGCGGAATTAAGAGGTGAATTGTGTTCGCTGTGTGCCCTGTTTGGATCATATGACCAGGAATTGCTCATTTGGCGATTGGTGCTGCTCCATACTGGATTAACGTTTTGAGCAGGTGTTGATGGATTCTATTGATTAGTTGTGTCTGGTTTCTGGCAATGCATGTGTCACCGCACATACATATAAAAATTTTTTTAAAAATCAATAACAGATTTAGAGAACGAAGTCAACTGACCTTTATCGTCCTTGGAATTCGGTCTATTCTTCTAGACACTGTGGAGGCTGGAAGATCCCCTTGGATAGAGGGATTCAGAAGAACTGCTTGTTAGTGTCTTGAGTTACGCGCACCAGACGAGGTCTCATGCTAACATGAATGCATTTATCAAGATAACTGTCCATTAGCAAGATCATAATTGTTCCAACCCTTCGTCGACCTTGTACACCAGGGCTTATCTTCCTGTTACGATCGACTAAGAAATTTACTAGGAACCTGCTGTATACTTTTGGGTTGGAAATATTGTCTCAATAACGTGAATTTACGACGCCTCAACCCTACACATGAATGTCGAGAACAGGAAGCATTTTGCTGACATATTAGTCGACTTTGTTAGCCTTTTAGACAAGTTTTGTCGGGTGTACAGCTTTAGGAATGAAGAACAGTATACCGACCATATATCTTCAATATAGCATACTATTTTAAATTATATTCTACAGCCGCTTTTATTCTAGATAATACATGTATACATCCGCTATAACTGGTTTTGTACAACTTTCCATGGAAACAACATTGAACTGAGTGAGGTACTCAGCATTAAATAGAATTTGAACATTTTTTATGAAGGCCAATACCAGCTAATTAAGTGTTTTACTCAAATCGGACAATACGGATATTCAATTGTCTATTAGGTGTTTCGTAGCTAGTTGCAAATTAGGTCAATTGTGACCACAAGGATAAACCAAAGACAGCATGAACGGAACGTATAATCTCGTGGACATGTATTTTGTGCTTACTGTCGACCAATCAGTATAAGCCGGTATTACGCCCTTTACCACCAAATATTTGTGCGAGAAATGTGGGAATATAGGAGGGTACCATCTCCTATACGAATGTGTAAACCGGTAGCAGTGAAGCTAAACTCATATATAGTCTTCGATTTTGCGACTTCAAAGCCAACTCACTAATATATATACCGAATCTGTAAAGGGTACGAACACTATGGCTATTGTTTCAATACCCGATACCAAAGTTGTGCTACTGAAAAGGGTTTCAGTATATCCTAATATTCCCAAAAATTGAGAATTACAACTATTTAAAAAACACCTATCCATATTCACCTTGCATCAAGTCGCAAAAAATCATCGCTGACTTTGCTAATTGAAGGTTTGCAAATGGCGGTGTTACATCCATTGAGATTATTGACTCATTGACGTAGTTCTTTTTTATCAATACCCGATATCAAAGTTTTGCAACTGAAAAGGGTTTCAGTATATCCTAATATTCACAAAAATTGAGAATTACAACTATTTTAAAAAACACCTATCCATATTCACCTTGCATAAGGGTCGCAAAAAATCATCGCTGACTTTACTAATTGAAGGTTTGCAAATGGCGGTGTTACATCCATTGAGATTATTGACTCATTGACGTAGTTCTTTTTTATCAGTTCTTTTGATGATTTTAAATAATCATTACCAGTGTATGAGTTATTGATTCTTTGTATTGGCTGCATCAATTCGCATAATACCTTTTCATGTACGTGCTGTAGGGTTTTCAGCATTGGCGTTATTGCACGCCATGGTGGAATTCCGAGACTTGTTTGAAACTTATGTATTTCCAGCTTACTATATTGCCTTGTGAGCTTCGTGGCAATCAGTGTTGCTTTATTAATTTCTTCCAGGAGTTCTGATGTTTCACTAGAATCTGCAATAGATGCTATGACGTTGTGTTCTACCATTCTGAGTATGTAGTTTATTTTTCTTAGCATATTTACTGAATCATCCCTCTTCATGATTTTCGTCTTAAATTTGACTTCTCATTTTTAATTACTCTCATAGGTGAGCTACAAGGATTCTATGTTAGAATAGCAATTCCTCCACTTTATTCCGGAGCATTGTTCTGTAGAGTTTCTTCAGTCTGAAGAGTTAAAAGTCAATTTACACGTAGATTTGTGAAAAATTGATTTCCCTTGAAGCTCTTTTTTATATTATTCGGTTGTGTTCACTATTTCTGTTTTGAACGCTTGTCCGTAAAATTCATCTGGGTTGGCTTCTCTTGTCAGGTCATTACAGAAGTAATTATCCTAAACTTGCATATCTATGATGACAAGATTATGCTGAAATAATCTTAGAGCACAGAAGTTTGCTTCAAGTTAAAGTGCTTCATCGCTGATTCTTTGAGAAACTTACACTTGAAAAGTTAAAAACAACGCTATCATGTGTGGACGGACATTTTGATAAGCCATCGCTAGTCAGATCGTTTATTTTTTGCCTCGAGTTTTATTCATAAATATTTCTAACTTGTCTGTGAACGCTTGCACGTATTCCTCGTTGAGTGTCTTCACATTTGGCCCAAGCGATTGCATTTTCCTTTCTCTGTTTTATAACTAGGAATTTTTTATATTAAACGCATTTAACAGTGTCGGTTTTACTAGTTTATGTTTAGGCATTTTATTGTTTCAACGACACTGCTCATAAACAAATTTAGGCATAAAATCGCACTTAAAGCACAGCTTAAAAATTTTATTCGTTTTAACATTTTCGTACGTCCACAAGTTGCACCAACAAACTTTCACTAATTCAATTAGAAAACCATGTATTCTCACCGTAGAATTTAAGTTCTTGTTTAGTTAAGCTTTATCAAAATTAATTTGCCAAGATCTTAGCAAAATAGTCACAAATAAATTTACGGTCATCTATTCAATGTACGTATTTTTCTTTCTACTGAACAATTTATATATATATATATATATATATATATATATATATATATATATATATATATATGCGCAATAATAATTCTATTAATTCTAACTTGAATACTAGACATGTTTTGACGTGGATAAATGTCTTAACATCAAAATCGTACTATAAATCTAAGCAGGGCAAACGATTAGCATTTTAACATATGATAATGAGTGCAATCTTTTTCACAATTAATGGTTACTTCTGGGAAATTGCCCATAAAGGACGAAACTACACTTTAGAAGATTGGCTGCGTTAGTTGTTACGCGCTTCTTTAGTTTTATGCAGAAAGCATGTATAATTATCCATCTTCTAATTATAATTCATAATATTAATAATTCACAGATTAGTAAGATATTCACATTACAACAAGAAAACATGTATTGGCCATTTAAAAGTAATGTCAGTTCAATTGTACAGGCAAAACTTCACAATTTCAGCTAAAAAAATCGAATTTAAAAAGACAATCTTGTAGCAAAACGGATGCATTGCGTGGTTTTAGCCGAAATCTACGGCTTAAAAATTCTCAGGGAAGCCGAAATCAAATAAGAAAACATGATTTAATATATAGACAGTAATTAAGCATAATTAATCTATTGAATTTAAGTAAAATGGCAGGATTTTGATTATGTATACAATGTCAGTTTAAGACAAACATTGCATCATGAAGCAAAGGGGGACCAGTTTCGCACCAATTGAGAACTTTTCAAGACCTGTCCAGAAATTGTGGCACAGCTTTTTTGGAGTCACTTACTTTGTCCAAAAGTGGCATGCTGTCTGTTTTGTAATGAAAGATAACGTGTCGTCAGTAAAAACTTCTTGTCTTAAGAGATTCCAAACAGGTTCCATCTGAAGGAAAGGACAATCATAAATAAGTTGATATATGAGATAAAATTGTGCGTAATTTGCATCAGGGGTGGAGTAGTGGATAGCGTAAAAGGCTGAATACCAACTGTGCTCTACTTCTAGCACCTACTGCGCTAAATTCTGAAAATTACTTTAAGAATCTCCAAAAACGACGAAAAAGTTCTAATAAATGAATGTATTAATTTGGGTTTCTATGCGGGTTCCCTCAGAATTCGTTATAAGTGTGTTATCGAGCCGAGATACAATAATCCTTAACTACGCAGTCAGAGTTTTCACTAGTGCAGACAATAAACTTACTAAGTTTTCCAATCCGTCAGAAACCATTTATTTAAGTCAACACAAATGATTTATTTTCAATCAATTATTTATAGGAGTTTGCTCGTATAAAGCGTGTCCATTTAGTAAAACAACGCAAATATTTATTTTTTTATATTCACTTCTGCAGCATGAGGGCTGCTTCCATCGATGTGCTGACTGCTTCATTTTAATTCATGTTTTTTCTGGGAAAACTGTCTAATCAATTCATTTCAGATCTATATAGGACAATTGGAGCGTTCTCGGCCTCAAAGGTGGCTATTACCACATGGTTATACTAACAATATATATATATATATATATATATATATATATATATATGTTTTTAAATGTATTTTGATATTTTCTATTACAAAATATATTTTTATTAGAACCAAATGCATACAACAAAGCATATTTGCGCATTTCTCTCATACAATCGACAGAACCATTTTTCGTGTTAATATTTTTTTCAAAATGTCAGTCATTTTCATCAGATTCGCTGCAGATTTATAAAATTATTATTCCTATATTTATTTTTCATTTGGTGATTATTAACATTGTGAGATCTTCTTTAAATAATTTAAACCAGTGAATTCATTTGTTACGTGTACAGAGCGAGGTCTCATGTTAACCTGAGCACGGTTTGAAATACTTTGCGCACGCCTAATCCTTTCAATATAATAAAATTTAACAAAGTAGCAAATATTAATTTAAAATTTCCACTAATCCTAGGCTTTGCTCAGTTTTCACATAGTTTTAGAATTTCATTAGTATTGAAATGCCCACCTTCGACTAGATTTTATTTTTTTAAATCTGCAAATGTAATCTTGAATTCGAACAAACGATATTCAACCGCATTCGATGTGAATTGAAGCCCCTTATATTGTGCAATACTTTGGAATATCCAAACGTTTTACGCATTCAAATTTTTTGTACTAATTGATTAACAAGTTCTTTTTTCTTACTGGTATATTTTGATATCCCTTTCAATACCAAACTCCACTTTGTCAGCATCGATCAAAATTAGTTATTTGCGTAATAAACAATAGACGAATTTCAGGTAATATGTAATTTTATTATAATCTTAAGATTTCATATGAGAGAATAGGCAATCCATCTAGTCAATCATTTTTTGTAAATTATCAGACAAATCCTCATTTCCTTTTAATCAAGGTTGCGGTCTTGATATAAACATCTGACCCATTATGTACATATATTTGTCAGTATAAATTAGGTTTTGTATAGTGTAGAAAAGACAAGTCGTCCAGTAGACCGGTTTCGTCCTTATTGGGAACTCTTCACGTACTCTCCAGAATTTGCCGTGGTAAGGGCTCGATTCTGGACACGTCTACTTCGGAATCTGGTGCTCTAACCACTGAGCCACCGTGCCGCAAGCTACACACAATTATCAGTAACATATTAACTAATGTAACTCTGTATATAACTGAAAATTGTGTTTAGTGTGCAACAGGGTGGATCGTTGGTTAGAGCACCAGTTTCCAAAACAGACGTGCCCAGGTTCCAGCCCTGTCCGCGGCAAATTCTGGACGGTAAGTGTTAAGTTCCCAATAAAGTCGAGACCGGTCTACTGATTGAATTGCCTTTTCTACACTATGCAGTTCCTAGTTTATACTGGCGTAGTTTAAAAGTACTTTTTATCACCGCCCGCGCAACCAATGTTCGTTTAATTTTATAAATCCTCTTTTATATCCAAGCTTCCAAGATCAATTTTGAGCAATGTCACGGTTGTAACTAAAGCTTTGTAATAATTAATTCTTTCCCACTACCTATTTTTTTTCGTGCTCTTCTGTTGGTATTGCCCTGTGAGCTTATGACGCGCGATGACAATTAAACGTGTCGGAATGTGCAACTTTTGCAAGGTTTTTAAAACCTAAACTAAAATTTTAAAAGGTAAGATTTTTTTAAAAATGGTGCAAGATAATAGGGATACCTGTCGCCTCAAGCATATAAATCAATGCATAGTTAATATAAAAGCACAAACTAGATTACTTTTTGAATGCTACGCACATTATCGCGCAAAATCGCCGGATTCAATGACAAAACTCCGAATGGATTAACCGTAAGTCGAAACCTGTAAAGTGGGCTGGCACTGGCAAAACTCATAGTCACTTTATAGAGTAATTAAGTTTTACTCCAATGAGTATGCGTATTTAGAGCGCCTGATAAATAGCGTAAATATTTTAAACAGAATTTAAATTCATGAAAGATTGTCTGAAATTTATTCACGAAAAAATAACCTGGGAGCTATTCAACTTCCATCGAAAGAGAGATTCTTGTAATAATCACAATTCTTGCTTAGAAGGATTGTATTATTTTGCGTTAAACTGTTCTATTTGATAACTTCGCTAGAACTTTCCGTAGTCTATCTCTTTTAGGGAAATTTTACTGATTTTTTATGGTGCTTTGAGGTGAAAATAGTTAAAACCGCTTAGGAACTGTGTGTCGCATGTCACCATGGATTTCATTTTACTTGGCACGGTGGAAGTTTACTAAGTGTACCTATGTAATTTAATGCCCGTGTTTGGTATAGTTAGGTATTCTATATAGCCTAGCTCGACATCTATTTGCAAACTAATTGGCTATGTTTTACATTGTTTTTCTGTAGCTAGACATTTTTATTAATTATGCAGATGTAACACTGATTCTGAAAATGTTTATTTAAACAAAATGATTAAACAGGTAGGATAAAATCTTTTAATTACACACTAAAGTAATTCACGGTTCTAACAAGTAACGGTTATGCAAAATGCATAGCCTCAAACAAGGTTTAAAACGAAATTTGTTATACCACGAAAAAGTCCGCACTTTAAATTGAGGATGAAATATGTTAGGATAATAAATAACTTTTAATTAGGTGCAATAAAATATATCACTAATTGGATTTGTGGTATTAAAGTAAAAACAACGAGAAAATATCATAAGAATATTTTGAAACAATAAAGTAAATATTATGCTTTCTACTTTTGTACCAATTATTTCATGTGTTACATATGCAAATCACGATTTTTTTCTTAAAAGGAAATAAAGCTTTATGCAGGAAATATTTATAAGAAACACGGATAATTGGGAGTACCTTTTTGATTAAATACATTTCATCTCAAATATATTGTTCACATTTTAATGTAAAAAGAGCACGCCACAAATAATTGCTTATTCAATACGAAATGTTATGTCGTTTATGGCTTTGAAGTAGCATTGGGTTAAGGAATTCTAACGTTGTCGTTTGATTAAAACAAAAAACTCGTAGTTTTGATTCAACTTAAAACTATCCACACTTTACTTTAAATATGTTATAAAAGAAACCCGATATTTAATTAAAGATAAGATCTGGAAGAAAAGGCCTTCTTCAACTGTGTGTTTCGGAGATAATCTTGTTTTAGCTTAATGCTTAAATTTAACAAGTGTTTCTCGATTTTCATGACTAAAACAAAAACTTGCTGAAATATAAATTCAACAAAATATCTAGTACCCTCCACAGGTGCAATGATATAAAGATTTTATTTCAAATACAACAACCATTTTTTTCTTATTTTCTCTTCAGGTAGCTACAGATGAACTTGCATAAATACATTGAAAAGCAATAAAACGGAAAGTGTAAATTTGGAGATAGTGTGAAGAAATGGGATACCCAAACAATTGCGGGCCTCGCCTCTGCTTCATACTGAATGGTCAAATGTGCTTTTTAAAGTATGTGTATGGTATTTTGAATTTT
>JAQBSW010012206.1:0-17493 GCA_029291075.1 Eudiplozoon nipponicum | reverse complement strand
TTATTATTATTATTATTATTTTTATTATTATTATTATTATTATTATTATAAATTTGTTCACATATTTTTCCTCGACATTATAATACATATTTGGATAGATAGAAAGACATTTAAAGCACGTATTGCGTAAGCGAACTGATTTATTAAACATATTGTATATTGTTTTGCAATATAGAAACTGGAAAATGTCTGCATAATTTTAAAACTGGAACATCTTAATTTGAGAAATTTATGCACTGTCGTTTTGTCAAAGCTAAGCTATATTTAAGGCTATGCACTTTAATTAGTATTTACAGCTAAAATATTACTTGCTAAAATATATTGATTGTACGCTGAAGAGAATAAAATCCTAACGATAGACAAAGAACAGGAGAGAAAGAAAGAAAGAGAGAGACGGAGAAATCAAGATCGATGGAATAAATAATGCTCGTCATAATATACTGTTGGAGAAATCGGTTGAGAAATATTTCTCCTAAAATTTGAACAAATTATCTCAGGTTTACATTTTGTTTTAAATGTCAACTTTTATTAATTTCCCGCTATGTTCGGTCTCTGTTATTAAATACTATTTTTTAATATGCTATCACACCTGTCTTATGAGCAGTACTTCATCTGAATTTAAGTCCGTAAAAACTTAACATATTTGTTTCCTTATCTGTAAAGTGAGGGAAAATAAACTTTCCATCTTTCATCAAGTACGGATGGGATGTTTGCAACAGGCTTGCTGTATACTCGACGTCTTATTTTAAAATGTTTTGATGTAATCCATGATTTCCGGCAGCTGAGGTTAAATATAAGCTGCTTGTAAAACGGGTTTGCCAGGTAAGCACATCTCAAATCCCATAATCAATACCCGTTACCTTCGGCATTGTATAATTCACTGCCAAATTGACTGAGTGCATTTGTTCAAGTCATATAAGTAGGTACTTGTTATTTATAAAGCTAATTGCTAGTTGCTAAGCGTCTGGAAGTTATTAATAATGTAACATTTGCTTGGTACTTTATGGTATGTTTTCGTTGGAGCGTTTACCACTTGAACGCGGATTTCTGCTATTTATCTACTCAACCATGCTATTTATTGCAGGATTCTAAAAACCGCCCATTCGTTTAAGTTCTCAGGTCCAACCATTCATCAAATTATTCCATATTTATTTACAGGTACTTAGAAAATGTATCACGAATCGTTCTCCGTTAAAATAGTCAATTAATTAAACATACTACAGGACACTCAAGTTGTTTTGTCAACAACGTTGACTTCATATTTGGCTATTGTAATAATTTATTCATGGTTTAATCCATAAAAATATGTCATTTATAGTTATTTAATCACTATTTCAATTATCAATAATACTCTATTCATTATATATATATATATATATATATATATATATATATATATATATATATATATATATATATATATATATGTATAATGCAGTATATATTCTTAGGAAAAGAAAATACGTTTATTAATAAACTGTACGTAGATAAATGTGTTTTCTTTTCCGAGAAAAGTACGCTGCGTAATAATTGAAGACATTTGACATCGTGAATATGCATATAATTAATAGATAAAATCTTATTATTCATATATTTGGCATATTTGTGTAATCAAAATAGTACTATGTCCAGCTAAAGAATAAATATTGCCTGCTAAAAGAACAAATATTTCTCATCTATTTTATTTCATATTAATAATAGTATTAACACTAATAATATTAGTAATATTTCATATAAAAGCGGAATTGAAGTTCATCCAGGCGTGTATTTTTACATTTTCTACATTTTATTCGCCAATCTTGTACTACTCCATTGTTCGTTAGCTGGCTTTGTTTTTCATACAGTTGCAAATGTCTATATATTTGCAAATTAAACTTATTTACTAGAATAGCTTCATTCTTATTGAATACTCCTCAGTTATCGTCAGAAGTTCAGCGCTCGAGTATCAAACTCAAAAGCATTTGATTCTTTGTCATCCCATTCATTCCATACATCACTGTCGAATAGAATATTATATAATGTTCAGCTTTATGCCGATAAGTATTAATTTTTCATTCTTTCTTTTCGAAAGAGCCATTTAGGTCGCGATTTCGTTTAAATTTAAAAATTAGTCACTTCCGATCTACCATTCTAAGACAGTCGTTTTGTCATCCATATTTTGCTTAATTTTCATAGAAGAATATCTGCATGGCTAAATTAAATGCTTCTGGGTTCGATCCAAAAAGGCAGATGTCATTCCTTCTAACCAGGACCGTACAACATGGACAAAATTAATTCATTATATACTGTTCAGTTTATACATATTTCATATGCGACCATATCCTGTCATATTATTTTTTTGTATATGCCAATATGTCCATTTTCCCCTGTGATATACACAAGCAAGTCCACTAAAAGAAAACGCACATTTATTGTGCATTTTTATTTTTAAATGCATAAAAACGCATTTTTTTGCCCTAAGAATTAAATATATTTAGTTGCACAAACTTGTTGTCCGTAACAAAAATATATTGCTTAGTAGAGAAACAGTCAATTTATGAATCTGTTTGGGCTGTAGATAATTTTTCAATTTCTCTCTTTGACATAAAAATATTAATCATATATAAATTTGACATGACAAGAAATGGAAGTCTATTTTATGTTCTGAGCCAAACATGTATTAATTGAATAATCAATGATTTCACGGTTAATAGTAGCTTTTATTTTAATCATGAATTGGACTTAAAATTATCATTGAATGCATTTTATATTATCAGCCGCAAAAATATGTGATCTTTCCAAATCAAAATTCATTGATTGTGAATATGGTGTTAGCAATTATTTGCACAATGTATGTAGACTTGACTTAAATATAATTTCATTTTATCTAATCAGTCACGTCAAACTACATGCTTTAAATTTCAGCGATAATGGATTGGTATTTATCAAATGTCTTTATGTTTGATCCAATATGTTTTGATAGTCCAATCTTCTCTGTATAAATATAATTATTTTTGATTTTTCGCAATCTTTGTAAAATACATTTAGAGCCGATACATTTAGGAATAACAAATGCAGTTAAGTTTATCTGCAAAGTGCCAAGTGTGGTAAAATATCATCTTTGTCTTAATGCTGATTTCAAGCTGACACAAAAATCACAATTTCAGATTAAATGTCATGTGCTGCCATACATATAAGTAAACACCAGTATGGACATGGTAGAAATTAGTGCATTGAATGTTTTTACTCATATGTTCGTTCGCCCACATTTAATTATAATATTTGCTTATTTAACAAGAATAAAAATGTTTCTCCACTGAATTACTCGACAGATCGAATTAGTTTGACACAGAGGTCGGTTATTTTAACCCTTAAAATAACTGTTGACTTATGTCTAGTCGATCATGACGGTACTTAAAGCTCCTTAGAGTTATTACAACCATTATCAAGGCAGGTGAGATATCACTGATGTTTGGTGATTTTGCAAAAATAAGCACGGAGCAGCAGTAAGACCAGAGGCTGTGCTTTTCAAGAGCCGGATAATCTGCAGAATAGAGCATAGCCCGCTTCGCGGAATGTCATTAAGTAGTTGAGTAAATGTCAAGCAAATGCATACGAATTATCAAATTTTTAAAATTCAACTAAGGCTTAATTCATCATGGTAGAATCTGAAACAGACTGAGGGTTGAGGACAGTAAAAAAATTCTGCCGAACGATCACCAGCGAAAGCAGTTCAATGAAATAGTTTAGAATGCATTATTGAGTAATTCTGCAATATTTTCCAATTATGAATTAAAAATATTTTATACAGATCAGTTGCACAATGCATAAGTAATTCAATTGGAATGCGAGCTTTAATAAAATCCAAAGTACCCTAACCATGTGCTTAGATAAAAAGAAATTTTCGCAGGTGCATGAAACGTTTCTTTCTCGATTTCTTCCAAGGTATCTAAAAATGAAGATTTATTAAAATTTATTCGAAGGAAAAACAAATAGAACGTTTAAACGGTGCGAGATAGAGAGATGAAAAAATGCGAACGAGCCTAAATTTACAAAATTTATTTCCAGTTAAATTTCAATGCCCGGAAATGCATTTTATGCTTGCATGAATGAAGCTGTAGTGCTTCATGTGGTTAATTCAATTCTGTTATTGCCTTTCGTAATTATATTAAAGGCCACGCCTGGGGAACATACGTCCGAAGTTTCACTGCTATGCTGCGCAATTGCAGACGCGTATTCACCATTCGATTTGCAACAGGTGTTTATGTTGCAATTTTATTTCATTTGATTATTCAACCAACTAGCCAATCGCCCTGCGCAAGTTGATGCACAAATTACGAATGAATAAATAATGTTTGTGGGCGATATTGACGACTGTTTCTCCTTGATTAATGGTATGGGCAAATGTGTTACCTTGAAGTAACCCTCTTGGATTAGCTGCATTAAATGTGTGTGTGCGAATGCTGCTTCAACTCTCATATTCGTTGTGCGAGAAGTAGCATTCCCCTTAATTGGGATGCTTATGTAAGTTGCGCTCTTTTGTGATATAAAACGTCAGTTTCTTTCGATCTTCCCTTGTAACAATTGACTCAATCAGGTGTATAGGACAGCCATTAAATCTTATGTTTTTTACTTTAATCGCCTGTTGAATGTGGACCATCCAGTCACTCAATTCTTGGCAAACTGCTGCGAACTGTTGGTAGTTCATATTGAAAGGCCAGTTCTTTCATTTTATTAAGTTACTTTTCTCCTTTGCATGTGGATAGTGTATAATGACAAAAGTAATTAATGTAGGTTAATGACATCTCTACTCTTGATAACTAAACTACAAAAGTTTTACCCCTAGCGGTACATAATTAAATAGAGAAACTAGAATTCTAATACAGGTGTATTCCTGCACCGTTAATTTTATTGTGTTTACTTCTTGACAGACGAGTTGCTTTTTGTTCGTCTAGGCAATATTCTCCCCCAATTTTACAAATTGAATATGCTAGAAATTTGTTTTTGGGTTAAATTTGAATCCAATTAATTTTCCCTTGAGGCAATTTGTCCATAAACTTTTAACTACACGTTTAGGAAAAATTTCGGGCTCTAAGTTAAAAATAAAAAGGAAAATACAGTGAAGTTACAATTTTTCTTGTCAGAAAGCGTGACAAAACTATGCATATTTTTTACACGAATTGCTAGCTAATAGTGGATGATCAATCTGAAAATTTGAATGGTTTTGGTCATTTGGCAGAATTGCGTTTAAATTTGATGTTTGGTAAAATGATTTGCGTTTTCCCAAACTAGGCGATTTTATTAGTTTATATATATGCAATGCAGTTATTTGACCATACATATTTTGTAATTTAGGAAATTAACTGCAACATTAACTAACTGTATAAATCATATGTTAATGAGAATCACTTTTGAAATATTTTACGTTTACAAGACGGAACATTACAACAAAATTCTTGTTGTAAATCACGTAGAAATCAAACATTTTCACTTGGTTAAATCAAAATTGAATCAAACGTCATATTAATAACCAAATGATAAACAGACACCGTTCTCCATGGTTACCGACAAACTAACACCTGAGCAGGAAAAAGAATATTGGCAACGAAAGAGACACACATTACACTCACGCTGTCCATCGTTTCTTTAACTGAAATGACCATTTGGCAGGCACAACGTTTAATATAAGACAATCTGTTTTATGATTGTTATGAATAACATCAATATTCATTCAGTTGGCTTAGCCAGCATGTTAAAGTTTAGAAGGTACCATTGGGCATTTACTTGTCGTTACAAAAGCGCAGTAATTCGTGGCTTGCAGTCGGTTGTGTGACCATTTGCAACAAAAATCTAGAGTACCACCTAAATTGACGATAACATGTCGAAGGCTCTATTTTAGGTCATTAGCTGATAAATTGTCGTTATATCTTGCCGGTGCATAAAAAAATAAAATATTCGTTGATAATGTTCGTTGTAATTCATTTTAATAACAAACTTTGATAATGTATTATGTGTCAGGTAATCATAAATTAGTAAATAATAAGCCAAAATAACAAATAGTATAATCAAACGAACATTGGTTGCGCGCACAGTGATAACATCTACTACAATCAAGATCACAACTTGTATTATAGTGAATAATATAATCACATGTACACACGCGTTTCGTGTGTGGAAGCCAGCATAACACTCAGTTAGCACTATACCTCTGGTCAAACAATGTGGGACGGGTGAATAATACTTTCTCCTACACGATTGTTTATTCACGTAGTAATATAGACTACGTCGTATAAATTCTTCGGCCTTACTACTTGAATACACATTCGTATAGTAGATTTGACAGACCAAATTTCCATAATTTCCTGATCAAATATCTAGAAGATATTGGAAGGAGTGCCAGTTCATACTGAAGTGTTACCAGTAAGCACGAAAATCACGTGTAGATGAAATTCTACATTTTGTCCATACTGGTGCATTTCTAACCTATTCGATACTTGTTACGCATTACTTTATACAAAGATGCATATATATATATATATATATATATATATATATATATATATATATATATATATGTCCATGCCTTTAATGTTACACAGTATTTAATTAGGAAGAAACACATTAATATCAAAGTGGATAAAGGCTTACTTATTTCTGTGAATAATTATCAAGAACTTACATTTATATACATTCTTGGTTTTCAATTGATTATGCTAGTGGTAACAAATCTGACTCGCTCTTACTTCTATTTCTTGTTTGGCTCGTTGTTAAGTGTGTATGATTTGTGTTTGTGTGTGTGTCTGTTTGCATGTAAAGGTCATTCTCGCAGTATTGTAAAGTGATGTCTGAGATCTGGTCATTATTGTTTTCATGGCTTGAGAATTAACCATTTGTGCGCATTGTTCGCTGTTACATGTACGAGTGCTATTTTTCTCAGTGTAGTTGATCATTTCACCTTGTTGGGCAAATTTTTGTTCTGCACATGGTAACAGCGCCAGTGGGTATTGCAGTTTTGAACGCTCACATAGTTTGGAGATTTCTGTCATCGTATGCGCCTTCGTTATTTCCACTTCAGTTTGTTGCCAATCCGATTGTATGTTTGATGATTCTAGTCGAGGACCTGTTTGTTCTTGACTGGATACTAGTAGATTGTTGTTGAATTTTGCTATTCTTGGCCAGTCGATAAGATATCATGTTGATGAAACTTTTGAATATTAAGGTCAGGTGCTTGTTGTTTTATATAAAGGTCTTCATAAATAAATAATAATTTATATGATTTTGCTTTATGTAGACTTTTGAAATTGTTTGAATTGACAGGGTGCCCCGATGCCAATATATAAGATCCGAAATAGCTGATTTTCATGACGGTGCCAAGCCTTTGTTAATCAATTTCTGTGGCAAATGTTGCTGGATTCTGCTTATCAATTGCTTCTCCGTACGTCCGATATATGTGCTACCGCACATACATGAGAATTTGTAGACTATGAATGATTTGGAGAGAATTGGCAATTGATCTTTGGCATCCAACCTCATGATTCTCTGTGTACTAAATGTTATATTAACTTTAACACTGGGAAAGTTCTCCTTAGTTATTCTATTCAGCCGCCGTGCAATTATTAAGGCTGGTATGTCGCCTCTAAATGGTAAGTATAGGAAAACCTGATTGACGGTCTTCTCTCTTGTGCGAATCCGCCGTGGTCTGTTGTTGACAACAATGAAACGCTCTGGGTAGTTGATCATTAGCAAAATTTTTCTGAGGTAGCCCATTTCTTCCTCGATCTTGTGTTCAAAGCAGATCTTCCTGATTTTTTTTGATAGGTAGTTGACTAAGTTTATTTTGTGGTATTTTGGCATACTGCTGTTGTAATGAATGTATTGCCCTCTGAAAGTTGATTTTCTATGTATTGCCAGTGTCAAATCCCCATTTTCTTCTCGAGTGATTTTGATGTCAAGGAAGGGGAAACTATTGTCTTACTCTACATCGAGAGTGAATTTGATGTCTGGGTCGGCTTCAGTTTCTCGTTTAAAGATTTCAGATGGGTCTGCCGCTTCTGGGTTGAACAACAATATGTCGTCTACATAGCATTTGTAGAGGGCGCACTGGTCAATTATACATTTTGGGCTCGATTTTTCAAGATGATACATGTATACATCTGCCAGCAGGGGTGCGATGCAACTTTCTATAGCTACAACATTGATCTGGTGGTAATATATCCCTTCAAATATAAATTGCACGTTTTTCGTACATGCTAATATGAGGTCTTTGATGTCATTGGTTTCTATAGGAAAATCATTGACATAATAGACCACATCGAAGGAGCTCCTGAGGCTGTCACGGGTTTATGCGTTTTTGGTTTGCCGTACAATATCTGGTGTTTGTTCCGACGGGTTTTGCCTTTTGGATGACTTCTATGAGTTTTGATCTAATATCGGAATCAGCCACCGATGTTAAAACGTGTTTTTCCATCCTTTCCAGAATTGCATTAATTCTTGATTCGATGTTTGTTGAATCATCTTTCTGTTTGATGACTCTATAGACACCAACGACATCAAAGACCTTATATTAGCATGTAAGAAAAGGGATATACTACCGCCAGATCAATGGTGTAGCTTTGGGAAGTTGCATCGCACCCCTCCTGGAAGATGTATACATGTATCATCTGGAAAAAACGAGCCTAAAATGTATAATTGAGCAGTGCGCACTCTACAAAAGGTATGTAGATGATATCTTGTTATTCATCTCAGAAGCAGCAGACCTTTCCGAAATCCTCAAACAAGTAAATGGAGCCGATCTATACATCAAATTCACTCTCGAGGTAGAGAACGAGGACAGTTTTTCCTTCCTTGACATCAAACTCACTTGTGAAGAAAACGGGGATTTGACACTGGCCATATATACAATACATTCACTACAACAGCAGTGTACCAAAATCCCACAAAACAAACTCAGTAAACAACCTAGCAAACAGAATGGGGAAGATCTGCTCTGAACACAAGATTGATGATGAACTGGGCTACCTCAGGAAAATTTTGCTAATGATCAACTAGCCAGAAGGTTTCATTGATGTCAACATCATACCACGGCAGATTCGCACAAGAGAGGATACCGTCAAGCAGGTTTTCCTAAACTTACACTTTAGAGGCGACATACCAGCCTCAATAATTGCACGGCGGCTGAATAGAATAACTAAGGAGAACTTTCCCAGTGTTAAAGTTAATGTGACATTTAGTACACAGAGAATCATGAGGTTGGATGCCAAAGATAAATTGCCAATTCTCTCCAAATCATTCATAGTCTACAAATTCTCATGTATGTGCGGTAGCACATATATCGGACATACGAAGAAGCAATTGATAAACAGAATCCAGCAACATTTACCACAGAAATTGACTAACATAAACTCGGCACCGTCAGGAAAATCAGCTATTTCCGATCATATATTGGCAAGGGGGCACCCTGTAAATTCGATCAATTTCACAATTCTACAAAAAGCAAAATCAGAAAAATTATTATTTATTTATGAAGCCCTTTATATAAAACAACAAGCACCTGACCTTAATATTCAAAAGTTTCATCAACATGATATTCTAATCGACTGGCCAAGAATAACAAAATTCAACAACAATCTACTAGTATCCAGTCAAGACCAAACAGGCCCTCGACTAGAATCAACAAACATACAATCGGATTGGCAACAAACTGAAGTGGAAATAACAGAGGCGCATACGGTGACAGAAGTTTCCAAACAATATGAGCGTTCAACACTGCAATCCACACTAGCGCTGTTACCATGTGCAGAACACAAATTTGCGCAACAAGGTGAAACGATCAACTACACTGGGAAAAATAGCACTCGTACATGTAACAGCGAACAATGCGCACAAATGGTTAATTCTCAAGCCATCAAAACAATAATGACCAGATCTCAGACATCACTTTGCAATACAGCGAGAATGACCTTTACATGCAAACAGGCACACACACAAACACAAACGCATACACACTTACCAACCAGCCAAAACAAGAAACAGAAGTAAAAGCGAGTCAGATTTGTTACCACTAGCATAATCAATTGAAAACCCAGAATGTATATAAATGTATGATTGTATAGCGATGATTAGTATTCACGAAATAAATGGCCTTTATCCACTTTGTTATTAATGTGTTCTTTCTTCCTAATTAGAAATATAAATATATATATATAAATATACAAACAGACACGCACGGACACAAACGCATATACACATATTAATCAAGCCGGAACAAAAATAAAAGTAAAATGGAAAGTCAGCCTAGTTCCACCTTACATAATCAAATGAAAACTCATGATATATATATATATATATATATATATATATATATATATATATATATATATATAAATTTTGCAGCTAAGTATATAGAACTATTAAATTGATAATCTGGGATGTCTTCAGCGTGTACAACTAATATCGATGCGTAAAACTAGGTGAATTATAAAAATTGGCAAAACATAAGTCAGATAAAGACGCGTGTTGAAAAGAGCAAGAAAATAGCAATGCATTTTTATACATTTTCATCCGAAGTCTCTTCAGCGACTGAGTTTCGTGACGAATGATAGTACAAACGTCAGAAATCATCAGTTTACAGTTCTCACATATGTTACTTTGATGCAAAATAATGAAAAGAAAACTGTGAACTTTTGACTGTTGTCATATTTCATGGCAGAAAGAGATTACCTTAAAATTAGTGGAATTCAAACGTTTTATTTTTTTCAACTTACTCAGAAATGGCCAGTGTTTTATGTGATGCCATGCAGGTTATATTATGAGTTGAATTTTGAAAGCGTACGCGTATGAGTCCGTGTGAGTATCAGTGTGCGAATCTGTGTGCTTGTTGGAGTCTTTCTTATTGTGTTACAGAGATGATTGAGAACTAGTTATTATTTTCGTGATAGACTGAGAGTTGACCAGGTTTTCGTTTGGTGGTTTTAACATGTACTAACGATTGTCCCCATGTGTTGTATTTTGTATCGCATGGCTCAGGAGATTGATTTTGTCCTTCTAGTGACACCACAAGTTTGGCCGATTGCAGTGTTTGTTTGTTCATATTTTCTTAAGATATCCAGCACCAATACTGATGGGGATGATGTCGTATTCTCGAGTTTTTTTCTTTGCTTATCCGATCGAATGCTTCTTATTGCTTATCTAAAGCGTGTTTAGGTTCAATTTGATGCAATAAAATTGTTATTGGTTTGTGCGCCTCGTGACCAATCGATTAAAATATCCTGTTGGTGGAACCTTTGAATGTTTAAGCTGTGCAGATAACTTCTTTAAATAAAGTTAGTTGTATATGGATAACAATTATTCGGGGATGTTGATTTGTGGAGATTTTTGATAATTTTTAAATTGAGTTTTTTCTTCGTTTCAAATATGTGCTGCAGAATGGATACTTATCCTGGCGGTGCCAGGTCTTTCTAATTAATATTTGAAGGTAAATTTTGTTTGATTCTGTTGATCGCTTGTTTTATTCGTCCAGTATATATGTGCTACTGCGCGTATATGCAAGCGTATAAATAAGAGAATGTTGTGCTAGTGATTCGATTTAACCGCTGTGCAATTTTTGACACTGTTAAGTGGCCTCTAGATGGTATTTTTAGGAAAAAACATATCTCGTGTTTTATGAATCGGATGCCGTCCAATGTTGACGTCTATAAACCGCTAGGGGTAATTTTTTGTTAAAGTAAGTTTCCACAGGCAGCGTAATTCTTCCTTGATCTTGTGTTAAGAGAAGATCTTACTGATTTCATTTAAAAGGTTAGTGATTATGTTCTTTTGTGAGATTTCGCGCATTACAGCTTTACTAGTAACCTATCTATTGGAGGTATTCTTTCTATTTATTGTTTTTTCAAATCACTATTTTGTTCTTGAGCGTGTTGGACGTCAAAAAGAGATGTGTTGTATTTCTCTACCCTCAATGTGAATATAATATCTGGCAATACATTAAAAATCCATTTTCACCTGGCGATTACAAAAAAGGTACCGAAATATCATAAAGGAATCATAATTAACAATGCAGCAAATAGAATCATGAAGATCCGCTTTGAACAAAAATCCTCCCGGAGCGGTTCATAGATGTAAAAAATAGACACTGTCTGATTTATACTACAGAATATACCAAAAAATGATCTCCGAAACTTACTATTTGGAGACAACATTTAAGCCTTTAAATAACATAATTAAGAGAATTTTTCTGGTGCATATTTTAATATCACATTTAAACTCCAGCTTTGATACCAAAGATTAATTGTCATTTCTTTCAGAATTCTTGAAATTCTACAAATTTTCTTGCTTGCGGTAGCATATATTCGTTGTACAAGGAAGCAATTTGTCGACAGAATCGAACAATATTTAACATTGAAATTAATTTAAAAATAATAAAAATCAAAATAAAACACATATTTCGGAGCTTATATTTTAATCGAGGCACACAGACAATTTAACGTATTTCTCAGTTCAACGCAAGGCAAATTGTGAATAATTAATATACATATACGAAGACCTTTATTTAAAACAAAAAAACACTCGGCGTAAACATTCAAATATTCATTAGTGTAGAAACACCAGTTTACTACACTATACAATACTTAGTTTACACTGACAAATGTATGTTAGGTGCTTATAACAAGATCGCAACCTTGATTATGTAATTGTCATCACCGCCCGCACATTCAATGTTTGTTTAATTCAAATGTTCTACAGGACTATACACAAATCACATTAACGAGCAATGATCTGCTTGCATATAGGGTAGCCCCAATTCATTCTAGAACAGCGTTAACAAACATTTGGTCATATAATTAACGAGTTGAAGAAAAACGGCTGCAAAAACAGTATTACTGTCACAATTAATAGTTATAAAAATCACACAATTACATGAGCGATCAATGCTGCAAACTGCACATATTACATTGTTTCTAGGGATAAAAATAAACCACATGTGCAATTCGATACAAAAGACTTCATACAAGGACAAAATTACACACACATTAACTCACAAAACGAAAACATGGTCAAAACTCGATCTATTAAATAAAAGACAAACCAGATCTGAAACACAACTTTGTAATGCTATAATAGTGATCCATACACGCTCACATATACACAAACCAATAATTCGACACACACTCAAAAGTCACCCGCAGTAAACGACCGACACGAAAGAACAATATCTAGTTCCCATCTACATAGTCAAATGGAAACACATTCGGTATATAAATGAAATATTGTGATTTATAGCTGAATGTTCTAGAAATCAACTAAGCGTTATCCACAATAATCATAAACTTTGTAATTGATTGTGTTTTCTGTTCTTAAAAGTTATTCCGTATAAAAATATACGGAAATGTTGCGATACATATCTTGACAAGACGTGTATCTAGTCACACATTATATTTTTTCTTGCAGATAATACAATTTATTCATATGTTGACATTTATATCCAACAGTGAATCATCCAAATTCCTTGCAGCTGAGAACAAAACAAGGTTAGAAAAGAACTACTTTAATAATTTACAAATTTTTTATCACAAATTAAGAATGTTAAATTTTCATTCCAGGTTTTAGTCTTTCCTGCCATCTGCACATAACTTGCAGTAATTGGTTGGACTGTAAATATGAAGATTCTTAGTCTCTAAGTTAATTAAACTACGAAACAATGTTTTGGCCTCATTTGGCCATTTCACAGCGCAAGCGAGGATATGTTTTTCGGCTAGAAGCCGGAACGCACCAAAGAACATTAAAATTTTCTACTAATAATATGCCATCCTATCAATAAATTTTATTAAAATACTGGTAGGTTTCAGCTAATTTAAGATTACATCTAAAAAGTACACACGTATTTTTTAGAAATTGGTTAAAACAAAATATGCTAATTTAGCGACATGAACGCATTTGAAGCCATTTTTCGAGTCGATGCTGCCAGAAACTAGATATATTTGATCTGGTAACTCGCATTAAAATGTTAATTACCATTTGACCAGACAAGCTTGCAACATTGTTTTGAAAATATGCAGTCCTTTAATTAATTTAAGAACAAGAGAAACTTTCAACAATGCCATGCAATTCCTTAATTTGAGGATTGTAGATAAACTGTCTAATGTTGTTAAAAAATTTGATGCATCTTTCACTTTTACACTGAATAACATTTGAAAATCATTATTCTCTTCAAAACTATCTTAATGTCAGCAGGCTTACTATTTTTAACCAAAATTATAATTATCAGTGATTTTTCCATGATAAGCTTGACTTATGACCCATCCTTTATAGAGTAACGCACTTAAATAAGGATCGACAATAAGTAAGCTTGAAGGCACACAGAACGTCCCTTGTAGAACTATTATTGGCCATTAAATCATTTAAACAATAATATTCTGGATCAGGCAATATTTTTGTTATTTGTAATTTTGATTCCAAACGTCAGGTTAGCGATAATAAAATTGCTACTGTAATGGTATAATTTTTGGTTTCAAAAAATATTTTATGATAATATTCCGACAAAGCAGAATTGGAATTTTCAGCTCAGTCGAAACGAAAATTATAACTAGTTTATTTCTACAAACTAGGAGCTGTGGATATTGTAAATGCTAATAGGCCAGATGACTTCAATTAATACATGGGCTGATTTTCGGAACGTACAAATAAAACAGCAAAGTAGTGAGAATATGACAGCGGTTTAATGAGATTGTTTGTATCTGGCGATAGTTTTTAGTTTAAATCAAGAGGCCGGAAGATTTCAGTCGATATCCCAATGCTTTTAAATTTGGCATCATCACATATTCTTTCTCCATAGGTAGTCTGGCGATTTTGTGTAAAATGAGAATACCAGATTGATTCAAAACAAATGTTTAAAGTCTAATACAATGCCATATTTAGACTTCGGCATATAATACAAGAAGCTTTATGATATACTGGGCAGTTAAATTAAAAGTGGAGCTTTTGTTGAACACTATTCAGAAAAATATATTTATCTTAATGTAAGGCGTAGAATAACGCCCCATTCGTGAGGACGTGAGCCGATGCAATATCTTTTTCTATCATTCATTCGTCTTCTATTATATTACCAGAAAGTGGGAATTGTTTTGAATTAGTCGACAAATTTGTGCAAATTATTTTACATATTTGGTTTACTATATTCTTTTCGTATAAAAATTCGCCAAGATTCGCCTTGTATTAATTTTACCATTACTGTATATACCACTGCTACTTTATCTACTAATACCTCTCCTAATATTTCTAATTCTACTATTTCCACAATAACTCATATTACTAATACTTCTACTACTGCTACATCTCATACCACTTCTACTTCTACTAATGCATATTCTGCCTTTACTAGAATTACTACCATTACTATAACTAGTTTTACAACTAATACTTATACTTCTGCTATTACTACTTATTCTTCTAGTACTATTGCTACTGCAAATTCTACTTTTTCTAATACTACTAAGTCTAACATTACTATTATCACCGGTGCTACTATTAATGCTTCTACTAATAATGCTACTTCTTCTACTACTACTATTTCTACTATTATTACTAATACTACAACTATTAATATTACAACTACTTCTACGACTACTATTGCCACTACTAAGATTGATTCTAATACAAAATCTATTATTAAAAAACTCAAGCCTCTGCTATTTTAAATGATAATTCTAAGGATTCAAAGTTTTTTGTTGTTTTAATAATTCAGTTTTACAATAAAAATGAAAAGCCTAGTTAGTTTACCAAATCTGTTGCAATTATAGACGTTTCCAAATAAGTAGAGCTTTCGACAATGCAACTTCAACGCTAACTTACTCCATCTAAGATATATACCGAGTATGTAAAGTCACCAGTAAGCACGAAACGAATGTGAATGAGATTATACTTTCCGTTCATGCTGTCTTTGGTTTATCCTTCTGGTCACAACTGAACTAATTTGTTACTAGGTTCGCAACACCTAATACATACTTGCATATATATTAGTTCTCCGCAACAAACAGTATTTAACTGTTATATATTGAATTGAATGATGTCATGCTTACCGCGAAATGTGATAACTGATATCGATCAAGGCCAGAGTGTATGGATTTACTGGAGTAACAGGTGTTCAGAAATAGTTGTAATTCTCAATTTCGGTGTACTATAGCATACATTGATATCCATCATGTTAGTACCATGTACCGACTTGGAAACCATAGTGTTAGTACCATGTACCTTTTCGGTACTATAATGTTGGTATCGGTTACTAACACAATAGTCATAGTGTTAGTATCCTTTACAGACTCGGTATATATATTATATAGAGTGAGTTAGCGTTGAAGTCGCATTGTCGAGACTATACGATGTTAGCTACTCTACTGCAGGTTTACACATTCGTCTAGGAGATTGTATCGTCCTATTATCCCACATTCCTCACCCAAATATATAGTGGTTAAAGGGCGTAATACCGGCTCCTACTGATGAGTCGCCAGTAAGCACGAAACGAATGTGCATGAGATTATACTTTCCGTTCATGCTGTCTTTGGTTTATCCTTCTGGTCACAACTGAACTAATTTGTTACTAGGTTCGCAACACCTAATACATACTTGCATATATATTAGTTCTCCGCAACAAACAGTATTTAACTGTTATATATTGAATTTAATGATGTCATGCTTACCGCGAAATGTGATAACTGATATCGATCAAGGCCAGAGTGTATGGATTTACTGGAGTAACAGGTGTTCAGAAATAGTTGTAATTCTCAATTTCGGTGTACTATAGCATACATTGATATCCATCATGTTAGTACCATGTACCGACTTGGAAACCATAGTGTTAGTACCATGTACCTTTTCGGTACTATAATGTTGGTATCGGTTACTAACACAATAGTCATAGTGTTAGTATCATTTACAGACTCGGTATATATATTATATAGAGTGAGTTAGCGTTGAAGTCGCATTGTCGAGACTATACGATGTTAGCTACTCTACTGCAGGTTTACACATTCGTCTAGGAGATTGTATCGTCCTATTATCCCACATTCCTCACCCAAATATATAGTGGTTAAAGGGCGTAATACCGGCTCCTACTGATGAGTCGCCAGTAAGCACGAAACGAATGTGCATGAGATTATACTTTCCGTTCATGCTGCCTTTGGTTTATCCTTCTGGTCACAACTGAACTAATTTGTTACTAGGTTTGCAACACCTTATTCATACTTTCATATATATTAGCTCTCCGCAACAAACAGTATTTATGGTGAGCTTTGTCTAACAATGCTCATGGCAGAGAATTTTGTGTAACAATATTTTACAAACTATTTGAAAGATGCTTCTTGAAATACATAATTCTTTACTCATTTTTTGCGATAATTGATTTAAAGAATTGTTATCACCACCCGCGCAATCAATTATTGTTATATTATATTGCATATATATGTATATGTGGCGAAAGCTACAAACAGTTAATGTTCGTGACTGCATGGAAATTGTGCAGCC
>JAQBSW010012205.1:0-17501 GCA_029291075.1 Eudiplozoon nipponicum | reverse complement strand
AGACTGCGCGTACAGATGCATTGTAAACACGACCTTTAAGGAAAAGTGAAATATTCGCGTTTCTCCATAAATGACAAAGGTTCGAGAAAGCTACTCTAGCTTTCGCGATCCGTATTCTCACCTCGTCGGACATATTGCCTACGTTATTGATAGAGCTCCCAAGATATGTAAACCTGTCGACTATGTCTAGATCTTCATTCTGCAGTCGCAATGTGAGGGTGAGTGGTGGGTAACCCTGTAACAGTATTTTACATTTATAGGGTGCGAATTTCATACCGAAAGATGGAACGTCTGTTAATCTATTCAAGGTGGCCTGGGCAGCATCCTGATTGTCGAATAATAGTACGATGTCGTCCGCATAGTCAAGATGGACTGGTTTATGGCCCGGGAGAACTTCAACTCCAGCATCCTGAATGTGTAGGAGAGTGTTGTTCATAATAGCATCGATTACAAAATTAAACAAAAATGAGGAAAGTGGACAACCTTGACGAACACCACTTCTGGTTGTAAAGTTATGCGTTAATTCGTTGTAGACCTTAACGCGACCAGAAGTATTTGTGTTGAGAGCTCGTAAAATATTTTTTTAAATTGCGAGTACACCCCTTTCAACTAGATATGGAATAAAACATTGCACCCTTACTGTATGTGCATTAGAATATGTGTGCTGGACGTACGAAAAAGCAATTAATCAACATCTTCCGCAGAAATTGATGCACAGACGATGGCGTCCTCTTGAAATACAAACCATTTCGTATCACATACTTTAAGCAAAGCACAAAAACAAATGCGTTTCTTATTTCTAACAAAGTTAATGTCGAGAAATTATTATAAATATTCAAGTTCCTTTGTATTAACCAAGGTTCGCCTGACCTAAACATTCAAAACTTTCGCCGGCATGATTTTGTTCTCTACTGGCCACAAATCACTCGACCAGCATTAACAAATTTTCAACCGAAAATGAAATAATTTCCAGCATTAACAGGGACTGAATTTTTAATTAACACTGCTATTTGCCCATGCTGTTTTGTTACCAGGGCAACAACACAAACGTGTGTACAATGTTGCAAGAAAGACTTTTACATGCAATGAACAAAAAGGTTGAAGCCTTGCGAAGAACGACCACAACACGCATATGCGACTGCCAGAAATAAGTACAAGTATAACTAAAAACGTGTTCGTCCTTATTCGTCTTAACCAAGAATGGATATAATTGAAATATTTTAATTTGTGCTGTTAGGCATTCTGGAAATGAATTGGCTATTATCCAAAATAAACGATCCGTCAAGTAAAATTTAACACGACTAAATAATGATTGAATTTATTTATGCGATGAGATTACCGGCGAAAAAGGGCCAGGAAGTGCACAGAATTATTTGGAGTTCTCAATGGGGACGAAGCCGGTCTTGCGCATCAATTCCCTATGCTACCTTATAGAAGGTTTATATATATATTTATATATTTTTTATTTTTTTGAATTGATTTCTGTATCAAGATTGCAACCTAAATTTCGACAACTATTAGCTGTTGATCAAATCAATGAGCTCAATATCGGATTGCCAACTATCGAAAATAGATCAACTAAACTGGCACACATTGAGCATAAGTTCGGTTTTAACGTTATCGCATTTAGTGTGCGAATATTGAACAAATTGGTTAACAAGGAGCTCTTGCATGTACGTTGGACAAGTTATAAATCGATATATTTCGCGTATCTGAAATCAGAATACAAGATACTACGGGCATTAAGTAACTGGGTGCGCTATGTTTACCTTCGCGCTATTTGCTTCAAACATCTGGTACTATAAAATTTTCGCAATCTGGTCAATTGTGTAAGCAGCCGATTTTGTGCAGTACGCTTAAATACGTTAATAAGATCAATGCCAAGAATCGTAATCAACGTTGCCTGTGGCAGCACACACAACAGCGAAGGCGTTTTTTACTCCGACTTCAGGTCTTTACTAACTAGAGTAAAAATTCCAGAAATAGTCTTGGTTATGGGTGACATGAATGATAAATTCGAGCACTTACGGCAAAATGCATCTGTGTAACAGATACACTTTAAGCTCAATACACAAAGGTGATGTTAAACGACTGTTGTGTAGCTGCACAGAACATAGGTTATACTTAAGTAGCACAAACTTCAGACGTACTGTGAGACGTTGAGCTACATGGCGTCCTCCATCCCACGGACAACAGTTAACTACAAATATATCATGTAGCAATTAGACATAGATAACGCTGTCGTCAGTTTTGGAATACTTATATTGACTCGTACCATGCATTTTGCTGTTGTAGATTTTCATGTTTTCTGGAAAAATAAATAAGAAAAAATCTCAAACAGATGTAGGAAAACTCGAACTGGTTTTGATGTCGAATATTCTAATTTACATTGGACGAAGATTATCTTACGGCATCTTAGCACTGCGCGAATCGCATTATAAAAAAGGACAAGGCGGATTCCTATCAGGAAGAGTTTGTTTTTATATTATGTGTACCTTAATGCACGTTCTTGAACAGCCACTGTGAGATTGTCCGAAAAATGGATAAGTAATACATTATTACCACAATAACCGAAAATAAAAAAAACAAAATATTACGTTAAATGTGAAAAGAGAAGTACTTTTATACCTAATAATGTATTAATCGCGCGTATGTTTCTTAATGAGTATTATAAAAATTCAATTAAATAGAAATAGTTTAAATAAATAAGAGTCGTGGAGAAGCACGGCGAGAGATTTGAAATATCTCTGGAGGTGGTTTGAGCATTTAAATCGAAATTATTTGAATATTGAAAAGAATTAAACAATAATGCGTGCGACTGGCAGTAGTTTTTTGTGTTGTTCGACGACTGGTTAAATACAGTGGGATTGGTGATTACTTCAACCTCGCAAAACTTGATTTAAAGAATATTCAAAATAATTTTGCAATTCGCTGAGTCAAGTTTTGATATGACTGTTGGTGTTGAATCATTAGTATTACGCCAAAATTTACTCTTTATAACCCTTAGGATAAGGTAATACATGCAAATGATCTACATACGACTATAGGCAAGATTATACCACGTTGGCTACCATTCGGAACACAATTACATTCTTTAAACGACTCGCCCACAATTATCGGCACTGTTCAAACATTCCATATAATGTCAAAGAGATCAATCAATATCCTATGAATTATGACCAACTAGGTACATTGCAGGTACTACTACAGTGGCACTACAGGCTCCTTTACAAATTTTCATGGAGTCTTAAAAATATAAAGACTCGATTTTAGGCACCAAATTCCCCATAGCTCGGATAGTAATAATACTCTTAGAGTTGTAAGACGCGAACTTCAGTACAGTCTAAAAGTCGATCATGAAAACTTAAGTAGATTAGCATACGTTGTTCCGTCTTTCGATATGAGGTTCGAGCTCTCTAAATGTAAGATATTTGTAAGAGATAATCCACCACTCCCACCAGCTCTGTAGCTGCAAATTGAAGTTCTGGATTTGGTTATCAGGTTTACATATCTTGGTAGCCGTACCAATAACTCAGGCAATTTCAGTGACGAGGTGACGGGACCGCGAAATCTAGACTAGCGTTTTGCAACCTTCTGCATCTGTTGTGAAACGCAATTATTTCACCTTATCGAAAAGGTGCACGATACATCTGTCCGTGCAGTTTTATTACATGTGGACGGATGTTTGAAATTAATGATTATAGGCACTTAAGGGCATTCTACCGCACGCGTTTGAGAAGCATAGTATCTACATGTTATCAACAAAGAATAAGCAACGCTGACATCAGTAGACGTATTTTTGGACCAGCCAACAATTGCTTCTTGTTAGACAAATAAAGAATGCTCCTTCCAAATATGCTGGCTCGTTAACGTTTTACAATTCTTTGCCCAGTGGAGCATTATTCTCTCAACCGGCGTCTGATTGACGTAAGAAATTAGTTTGTCCCATTTTGTAGCAGAAACAGCTAAAACCAACCAACTTCAAATTGGTTCTTATAGTTTCCGATCATCTGCCAGGATGTGGTCTACGAACGCATTCTATTTCGTGGTTTGAAATCCTTCGCGATATGGCATCTGGTTGAGCATAGTGGCGTTCTTGCTGAAAATTTGTGATTAAATCATCTTCGTAACCCTATTTTTTTAGTTAGGTAGACTTAGATGTGAGGTGTAGCTGTGTTTATAACGCATTGCACTGAAAATAGAAAGAATCTCTAGTAACGATGTCATCTTTCTTTTCAGCTTGCTTGGCCATAATGGTGCTGTGCTGATCGAAGTTGCCTCTTTTATGTGTTATCTAGGTAAATATACTCATTGATTAGATCCTCTTCTTCATAAGTCACTCTCCTTTAATATTTTTTGTCTTATTATTATTATTATTTAATTTAAAAATGTTTCATTTTCTCTTATGATTATGCGACAGTGAAGCATCAGTCAATAATGACTTTTGTATTGCTGTCCATGATGATGATGATGAGTTGCTTCGTGGTCTATTTGAATTCATAGCTGTCCGAGATCTGAAGTGTGTCTACAGTTATCCAACATTCGTTCATCATTATAGTTGTGTATCAAGCTACGTGTGTATCAGCCACAAAAATGTAATTCTGCATCACTTCAGCATCCAATGTGAGCACTCATGCTACCCGTCACGAAAACTATTCCTAAAATTGTATATTAGAAATTGTGCGATAAGTATCAAGTTAATTTGAATAAGACCAGCAGGATAAACTAAAGTCAACATGAACGAAAGGTACAATCTCATGTACACATGCGTTTCTAACTTACTAGTGACCCATCAGTAACAGTCATTACTACTCCCTATTTGGGTCAATCGTACAGTAAATTATCTTGTAAAAATTGGCGTTTAGTCAGTAATGGCGTTAGCTTCATATAACGTTTTCGATGATGCGACTTCGAGCATCTCACCATTTATTATACATACCGAGCTTGTGCAATGTACAAGGACAATTTCTCCTGAGATATTTATGCTGTAAAAGGGTACCAAAAATTGCATATATATGTATTGGTTCTCCACACCTGAAAATATCGAACTGTTTAGTTTCACATTGAAGGTAGCGCAACTTCATTGTTTGCTACAATTCATATTGAATTTGTGTATATCATAGGCGTATTTTTTGTCTCCCGATAATGAGCTAGGAAAATCATACTCGACAAAAAATATGCATTACTCTCCGACAAAATGTTTGTCATAGATGATATAACTAAAGTGAATATTGATCAAATCATTGAACCAAATGTCCTATTTTCAAATATCGAAAATGCTAAAGATAAATTACTTTTGAAACTTAGATTGTGTTCACATTAGTGAATTTAATGGACGTACGCTAATATGCATAGGATAGCTGGAAATCTTAACACGGACGTTGGTCAATTAATAAATTGATATGTTGGGTATTCGAAATTAAAATTCTGGATTGTACGAACGTTGCGGAACTGTTTGAATTATCCTTATCAGTGCGTTATAAGTTTCGAATCTCTGGTTGCACAGAGTTTTCTCTAGCCGAACAAAGGTGCGTAGATATTGTCCATAATTAACGGACTGATACTTCCTTAATTGAATGGAGCCCTGGAAACAGTCTACGTTTACTTTAATCAAAGTTATGATCTTGATATAAATACCTGATCTATTATGTACATATATGTGTCAGTATAAACTAAGTATTTTACAGTGTGGCAATGGCAATTCATCCAATAGACCGATTTTGTCTTTATTACGACCTCAATCCGAAGAGTAGATCGGTTTCGTTATTTACTGTCAGAACAGTCTGCATTGTCCGCCCTGCATATAAATGTCCCATAAATCATTTTTGTACTATATGCACTCGCTCCTACTGATTGCAACAACAATACTTTCGCCTAGGTACTTTTACTAACAAAGGAGAGGGGCTCAGTTATAATCTGGGTTATGGAGGATAGGAATTGGTTATCTGAGTGACCTGATGACAGAAACACTTGAAAATATGCGCAGAACAATAAGGAATAATAGAAATTGCAGGCCTATTGTAGAATTGCGTCCTTCAGTTTCCAGACGAGTGAAAACTCAGACAGATCATGCATCGTTTAAAAAAACTGCCTTGTCCAACGGGGGATTTTATAATATTCTGATGATTGTTTTTCGTCCACTGACAAAATTTTTGTAATGTATAATTCCAGGCCGTTTTCCGGTTCTCTTCATCAACAAAAAGCACTAAAAATTGATTATTATTATTATTGTTATTAGGAAGAGTTGCTATGTTTTAGAGGCTTCATTTCTATTTTATGTGAGACTAATTATTCTTAACCATTACTTGTCATCATCATCACTCATAGCAATACAAAATTCATTGGTATCTCATGTTTTACTGCCATATAATCATAAGAAAAATAACAATAAAATGGCAAAAATTATATTTTAGACAAATAAATTATCAAAGGAGAGTGATTTACTAGAGGTTGTATCTTGATTATTTGAGTACGTTGCCGAGATAAAGCATTGTAGTAAGATTAACTAAAAATTTACACAACCTCGTTATGGCAAAGTGAGCTTTAAGTCAAGGCAATATCGGCAATTCATCTTCCTAGCGGCTATTACTATATCACGCCATTAACAAAACCAAACTACGCAGCTAACTACACTCAAATAATAAATGATCGCCCAGGAACTCGACTCGATTCCATATCGTGTATGATTTGCAATCAAGAACTATGATGCGCACCAGGTCCCCATCCAGATAAACGAGCGGATCTCATACTACCCAATTTGCATGTGGTTGCCTAGCTGTTTCTGCCTTGTCAAAATCTGTCCACCTTAAGTCTTACACCAATCTGGCGCTGGGAAAAAGAATAATGTTATACTGGGTAAACGTATTGAGAGCATACGCAAAACGTGACCGAGCCGACACATTTAATGGAGTCCTATTTATTACTCTAACGAGGAGAGCTAGTTGGCTGATCCAAAAACACGTCTACGAACGTCAGCGTTGATTATTGGTTGTTGGTAACCTACATGTGCTATGCTTTTCAAACCGCAGTGGTCGAATTCCCGTAGGTATCTAAAATCATCGGCTCGCAATCAATTCCTCTTTGCAGATTATTTGTTTTTAAATTACTTTGCTATTTACGCGTGACCTATCTGGCTAGGAGAGGGGGAAATATTGTAATTACACCAGTCTCACAATCCTGTACGAGCAAATTCTCAATATCTAATGAAATAATAAGGTTAATTAAGATAAGTGTTAAAAATAATTCATTTTAGCAAAAACTTTGAAAATTACCTACTGAATGAAGAATTATTTTATTATTGTCAATAAATGGTATACGTATAAAACCGAAAATTGAACTTTTAGTGTACGACCTTCAATTTAAGTATTGAAAGCTCATGTATGTAGGTGAAATAATGCGCCAAATTAAACAAAGAGGAGACAACTTATAACTGCATAAAAGTATAGACATGTTATTAGATCAGATTTTGCACGTCATGCATTAGAGACAGGACATACAGTTAACTGAAACGACTGCCGACGCATACGCATAGCTGTTCATAAAATATTGAAAAGATTGTTTTAGCAATCTATTGAAATTTAATCGAGAGACAACAAAGGGATTGAAGCAGCCGCATAAAAGTCATTCGACATGATTCGGCGCACAGCACTAATTAATGATGGGAAGTGAAGATTTCACGAATCCGTAGCGGTATCTCATTCAAGTGAAAGAGTTCGAACTTTGGATTAGGGTTACCTTACACATTGTGGAGGAAATAATTAACAATCTCTTAACTCATTTAATGATTATCTTACAATTTCATCCCTTACTCATTATCTTAATATTTCTATTAGCTTGGGCCCGTTAAACAGTATAGCACTTTTTAATGATCCTTTACGTAAATATCAAATTTCAAAATATTAGCATGACCTATCCTTTGCTAGGTAATTTTAAAAAAAGTCTTCTTTCCTTTATTTGTTTGAAATTCGTATAGTAATTAAGCTTATTATATTAAATCCTGAGTATTTATCATTACGGGATTTTGAGGCTTATATTTGCATTAGCTTGTTCCATTCCTAACGAGAGGGGTCACTCGTTAATACTTGATTTGACTAAGTAATTGTAAAACAATTAGTCTGACATATGAAGAATAAGTGATATTAATCACTGCAGATTTACTTAGATGAACGTACACATGCATGAAATTATATTTAACTGATTACTTCACAGTCCTAAACACACATATATGGCATACACTTATTAATTGAATTGCCAATAATTATACTTAATTGAATTTGATGTGACAGAAGAACTTTATTCGATCAAAATCAAATTGAGGGCCTTGCCTTGTAGGCTGGGCTCGTTTCCTCTGTAGCCACTATTTTCTTCCTCGAGGTTTCGTATTAAATTCCTAGCTTTTCGTCAGAATTTTAATTTATTTTCTTTTTCACTTTTTTACGCGGAAGTAAAGCGTCCGTGGTCTAAAATGCTTCTGTGTTGCTGTGGGGATTATGCGATGTGCTCTTTTTCAGTTTAATCATATTAGCTTGTTATGGAAATTTTTTTCTTAATGGGTTTAATAAAATTTCCGAACATTATTGATTTTACCTATTCAGTGGAAGCTAATTTTCTGTATTAATTATTCTCCCGGTCTGACCGCATATAGTACGTTCACGAAAACATTATGCAGTCAAGCAATAGGTGGAATCAGTTGTTTATCTTTTTTTTGAGTAGACCATATGATGTCCTGATGAAGATGCACTAAAAAATAGCCGTAGCACTGGTGAAGGTTTACATAAAATAAGCTAGTAAAAATATTGGCAGAAGAGATAGTTTCATTTTAACTGTAGCATACAGTTTGGGATATGCGCCACGGCAGTCAATTTCTGTATGCACTTTTTTGCTCAATGTGCTCTTAATTAACGATTCTCTCCATAAATTGTGTGTAGCAGCAGCAGCAGCAGCAAAATCAACAACAACAACAACAACAACAACAACAACAGTTAAATGCTGCTTTAATGCAACAGCTTCTTGCAGCTGGCATGAGTGCGGGTAATGCAGGCGCTCCGGGCGCGATAGCAGCTGCTGCAGCCGCGGCAGCGACAGCCGGCCTTGGCGATGTCAACTCTGTTGCAGCACACCATCATCAACAGCAACAACAACATCAGCAGGCTCAGCAGCACGCGGCTGTTCAACAGCAACAACAACAGGCATATATGCAGTTGTTGTGGGCACTTAACGCGGCTCAGGCGAAAAAGTAGAAGCTTAGGAAATACAGTGCTCGTTTCCAGCGTATTTGTGCTCGTAGTCAACAAATTTGAAGGCCACGAACGTCGGTGATATTTGTCGAATAAACTATACAATTAATACATTGGTGTATTTAAGCATTGCATGGATATCATCATTTTGGTTCATTAACGCCTTTCTGACTGGCAATCGTTAGATATTGTTTGTAGCGGATAATTCATACATATACAATTGTGTATTAGGTGTTGCGCACCAAGTAATAAATTAGCGTAAATACGACGAGAAGGATAAACGGAAAGGCTAATCTCGTGCACATTCGTTTTGGAACCGTCCTTTTAATCAAATTCCTCACTCAAATATAGAATTGGTGAAGGGCGTAATACCGTCTCCTACCGGTGAGTCGCCTGTAAGCACAAAAGGGATGTGCACATGAGATTATACTTCCGGCCAAGCTGTCTTTTGGTTTGTCCTTCTGGTCATATTTGAACTAATGTGTTACGAGGTGCGCAACGTCTAATACACAATCGTTGAATTGGTCTACTTTAATTCATTGTTTATAGCGATTATAAACAAATGTATAGCCTTCCAGCCCAAAATATCTGCGTTTTGATTTAATTTCCGGATTTCTTTTAATATTCGGTCGTGGAAGTCTTTTTCTGTGTGTAATTTTGATATATCAAGCAGTCCAGATCATCACTCTGATAATTTTACGCCAAGTATTTATTTTTCAATTTCTGGTGATATTGCTGCATTTCGGATCGTCGGTGCGAGTTGTATTTCATCCTAAAGAGATTTGGTACAGGACATAGTATTTAGAGTCTACGTTGGCGGTTTAATGAAGTTTATTTTCCGCTATTCTAAAAATTTACCATTTTTGCTCTGTACCTATTACGTTTTATCTCGGCAGTGTTTAACGTTAAATATTTCGTATCACTTCATCTTTTTATCGAAGCAGGATATTATTTTTCTCCATAATTGTCTTGTATCACCGACTTCGATCAAATATATCGAATTGACGACTTTACTTCATCAGATTGTTCTTTTTCGTTTTAGATATTCTAATGGCTTTGTCTACTTATGGTTTAGTCGTGTTTCCTGGTTAAGCGTTTGTGCGTGTTCGCGCACCCACGAAGCATTAAGATGGCCGGTTTTGCTTCTTTTTCAATTCACCACCATTGTTCTGGTAGACATGTATATTTCCTGTTAATTTGTTACCTTCGTATTCTTTATTTTGTATGAATCACTTGCACAGAAAAGTAAACAATTAGACATAAATATTCAATGGATAAGTATATAAATACATATATATATATATATATATATATATATATATATATATATATATATATATATATGCATATATATGCGCGTATGTGTCTGTATAGTTGTGTGGTTTTATGTATGTGTATATTGTATATGTCTATATGTGTATTTTGTATGTGTATGTATTTGTGTATTTATGCATGGAAATATCCTAAACAGTGCAATTGGATAACAATGTATCCGATATTTTAAATCAATTTCGTGAACTTGATTTAAAGAACTGTTTGCCAAAGCTGTGCAATGAATGGTTGTTCGAATGTATAATTTATCCTATAGACAACGTTTTCCGTCTTATTGATTGGTTATCTATACACCTATACCCACTTATGATTTTGCTCGACATCAGTTCGTGAAGAAGTCTAAATTATATTTACATTACTACTCTGTCGATTTCTAGATCTTGCATAGCATTGTCTGGTTTCACACTGTTAGGCTGTCAATTTTTGCCCACATCTAACAGCCTCGTTTCCCATGTTATTTCACTGTTTAGTTCATTTATTATTCTTACTACTGCGTTTTTCTATAGCTCATGTTTAGCTAGTACCGTCTTATTTGTTGCTATTGTAGCTCATAATATTGCTTATTGTTTGATGGCAAAGGAGTTTTTCAAAATCTACTAGGCTCTTAATTATAAGACTTATGTATGTCATCTTAATTTGTAACAATTTTTGTGACTCTGATCTGAGCTAAATCAAATAAAATTGTTGCTTTACTGAATCAATTAGCATTATTATTGATGGTATATTTTATGTATATAACCTGAGTTAAGCAACTAATATTCGCGCCTGTAAATAGCCAGTTTTCTGTTTCTCGATTGTTACTAGTTATAATTTATACGGCTTGTCTATATCCTCAAAGACCCAACGAGCAGTATTTTTTTTACTGTAGTGTGACCTTTTTCATTTCTGTTCTGTGCTTTAATTTGGTATCTTTCTTGGTGTTTTATATTTTAATGATAGTTGCTTGTTGCCTATTCATCTTTTTGTTGCATATTAGATAATATGTGATTAGTAACAGGTTAATGCATGTATGATTTAAGCATATTGAAGGACTGTTTGTGTTGCTGGCGGTTAAATAATCAATAGAAGACGGTATCGCATATGCGTAGTACATGGTTTGCCAAATGGGTAGAACTGAACTTGACGGTTTTTTGGTGGGTTTTGGACGTAGTTCAGACTTCTGCTGATGAAAAGCCTGTACATATGAAGAAATTATGTTAATATGATCTTCGGATGTCCTCTAGCTCATATATGAACAGTTATGCTAATTATTTGCGGCCAAGATAAAAACGTATGTAAGTACTGTAAATTGGCATATGTTTAGTATGTTGTCCACAATTTAATAATGACATTTTCGCTAGATTTAAAATCTGCATAAGTATTAACTCCTTATAGAAAACAGTTATAAAAGAAAAAAATGCCTTAATTGGACGTGGATTCTTTTTTCTAAGAAAAAAATAGTGAAATGGAGCTACGTTTCACGGAAGCCGTCAGTTGCAACATTCTGCTGTTAAATATACAGAAATAAATTACATGAACTGAAAACAAACTGACGAAATGTGTGTGTTTTCTGCATGTTTTTGATTTCGGATTTTATAGCACAATGTATACGTATTATCTAAATTATAAATTTACCCGCTATTCGAGTCAAACTTAGAACCGGAAAAATGGCCTTTTTAAACTCTCGCGTCAATTAGTTTTTATAATGAATTAATGCTTCGATATACACTTTTGGTTGTTTGTTTCTTAATTTGTATTTCCATTTATGTTATCTAGATTTTCATTTCCTGCTTTTAGTTTTTGACCTCTTCCTAATTTATAGCTGTTTTCGGTCAGTCTGTGAATACTATCCATTTCTATATTAATATTTTATTAGTTTGTATTCGTGCTTCCATACAGTCCTTTTGCAATATGAAAGTATTTATAATATTCTTGTTTAAATTATATTCGATGTAAATCTGGATGAGGCCACATTTTTTCTACAGCAAACCTGTGGATCTTGTGAGCTAGTTTGAGAGTTTACCTGATTTTCGGATTGCGTACCGAAATATTTGAATCCACTGTCATCATGTTTGATACTTATATGTATGGATCCCGATTGTAAATAGCAGATATTAGTACTTAATTAGTTTTGACATAAGTTTCATGCTATAACTTAACCCATGCATATATATATATATATATATATATATATATATATATATATATAGATTTCCTTTTACGTCAAATACATTATTTTTAAATCTATTGAATTTTTATACGTGTTATTTGCAAACCGGGTCGATTCGCTTTAGCCGTAGGTTTCGTCTTTCATTTTTTAACTCGTTAGTTGTGGTCAGGAGTTTCTCATTGATTTATTCCGATTCCATTTTTGTTTCAAAGGCATATATCCGAATATTGAGCACCGGGATCTGGCTTAGTGTTTCGTATTTACCTAACCTAACATTTACGGCGTAATGACAGCGGCAGTGACCATTCTAATCGGTATTGTTCTTCTATTATGAAAATTAAAAACAAAGGTGATTGGAAGTACTTAATAGTAGAGCATAATTCTTGTCCTCATAAGTCAAAGTTTTTTGCAGTGGATTAAGCAATAATTCATTTATAATAAATCTATTGTTATGCATATTCTCAGAACATTCACAAGTTTTATCCGTGTAATTTGAAGTCTGTTATCATAGTCGATAATCCAAACACACCTGCTCATAAACAAAAGTACATACGTTATTTTTATTGCTAAAACCGGTTTGCGCCGTCGTGTTAAATTTGGAGTTTTCAGTGGGTTAGAATATTAACATATTTTCCTAAAACGACTAGCACATTTGACTGTCTACGCCAACTACTCTTTTTCACAACATCAGAACGTACTTCACACGCGTTTTTGAAAAATTCGTGCACTCTACTTGGTTTCAAGTTTGATCTGACAATAGGAGCACGACTATTTTTTATTTTTGTGAAGTCTGATTTGCACGTTTGTTTTTCCGTTTTGTGTATAACTGTATTAGTGCGTAGGTTAAAGATAGACAGAATTTTTTTGGCTTTGAAATCTTATTAATTTACTGAATAAATAAAATTGCCCACAGTGTATGGTAATTTTTCTATTTTTGTGCATTTGTAGCCACCATATCTGTCGTATATTTTTGTATGCCTGAATGACAACCATATATATAAATTTCTGTTTCCATTTAGGCTGTTATCTTTTGTATTTCTAATAGGCATTTTCCCCGTCATCGCCACCTCTAAATCATTCTAGATTTACGGGGATATTTTTTGTCCTTTCTCCGCTGTTATTCGGTACCACATATTGGTATCTGTGAAAATGGATTTGTGAGGTTATGTATTTGTTGAGACATTGTCTACATATAATATAATCTTCTCTCTATCCAAATGAATAAATACCATTTTTCATTTCATCATTGTTATAAAATTGTAAACGAAAGATTTGAATGAATTTTCTCCAGTTTTCTATTTATTTGGCAACACGAAACTATCCATATTCGAATAAATAGTTTCCTTCATGGCTTGATTTATGAAGGATATTTTCTAATTCAAGTGATTCTTGTTGGATGATTTTGTCCAATTTGGCTCTAATGTACCACTTATCTTTTGAGAACACGTGATTATTGCAAGCTCAACCTGACGCCTAAATTTTTACTTCTCAAATTCGAACCCCTTAAAATTAACAAGCGACTTTTGATCTATCTAATCTGTTATTTCTTTTCGCTGTTAGTACTAAAAGTTACAAATAACTTTGCAGACTCTATTGGTGTCAGCTATCATAATGAATAACAAAAGAGTTAATTATTTTGTGTGTAAAGTTGATAAATTTTGGTTAAGGTTCAATTTAGCGATGCAATTGAAGGTTATGTTGTTAGTCGTGGATAATCTGTTGATACTAACAATCACAGTTTTCAATTAACATCTAAATATTTTGAATCTAACTGCGTCAACTTCAATAGTCTTCAAAGGAATTAGTACATTTTATTATAGATTTGGAGAGGAAAACTCGATTGGAGAAATAAAATAATTAACCAACCAATCACTAGGCATAAATTGCTTGTATATTTCGATTCTTGCTTAGCTCGTAGTAGTATCGCGTTGTTCGCGGTCAAAACAAATTTGAGATGTTTTTATTTGATGCGATTACTCCATTAGTCAGTGCATGAAAGGTTATCACGTATTGACATATTTGTAAAGTTGATAAATATCAACCAAAATTAATTTTATCACTGGAGATCATTCTTATCTTGGTCTGATGTTTACAATCTAAGCTTACGGGCTTCTTTGTGTGTAAATATCGTGTCGACACTTGGTCATTTGGTTAAACTGATTTATGGTAAGATAATTATTAACTGAAAAAGTCGTTTTTAACCGTTAGCTGGTGTTGAGTTATTTCTTTATTACAGGTGGGTTTCTTCGAATGAGAAGAATCGCGCGTTCCTTTTCTATTATGCGGATAATCTTTCGATTTCATTTATTTACACTTATATCTCGCTATTATTGTAGAGATAATGGAAGTTTTGACCTGTTTGAAATTGTTTTCGTCTTCTACTAGCTGATTATTTACGCACACGTATATTCTGTTAACCTTATGTTATTAGGCAAAACCCATTTTATGACGGTTTAGATTGTCGGCACTTCAATTATTTACAAGCTAGCATGTATAAACATAGATGAAAATTTCCAACTCTGCCAGCTAAGGTAGAGCTTGCGCTCAACTGATGGCCAAGATGGCGTATGATAGTGAGCTGTAAACTTCATAACTAAGAAGGTAGCGTCGCCAGTCTCCTTCTTCATTGCTTGTCTTTAAATTACTGTATCTGAGCCCAGCAAATGTTGACTGCATTCAGTAAAACCGAAGAAAAAAAATTTTAAACAAGCTATAATTTTCTTTAAATCAAGTTTGCGAGCTTGAAGTAAACACCAATCCCATTACTTTACTTTACTTTACTGTAAAACATTACAAAACTATCGCCAGCCGAAATGTACTGACGCGTTTCGACCTTCCATGATCATCATCAGAGTACGACGGCAAACTGACTATCGAGGATCAACCCGCATTGAATATATATGGAAATCAAATTTAGATATGCGGCTCTCACCTCTAGCAGTCTCACATACATTGAACTTGACTGGAAATATCGGCTGCACAATTTCTATGCAGTCACGAACATTAACTGTTTGTAGCTTTCGCCACATATACATATATAGGCAATACAATTTAACAATAATTGTTTGCGCGGGTGGTGGTAACAATTCTTTAAATCAAGTTTGCGAGCTTGAAGTAAACACCAATCCCATTGTATTTAACCAGTCGTCGAACAACATAACAAAACTACCGCCAGCCGCAACGCACTGACGCATTCCAACCTTCATTGTTGATCATCAGAGTACGACGGCAAACCGCATTGAATATATATGGAGATCAAAGATAGATATGCGTTTGTCACCTCTAGCAGCACCTCTAGAGCAATCAGTTATTGTTAAATGAGTTAGAATATTGTTTCTTTTGTACCGAAAATCTTCATGGTAACTCCTCTTGTATCAATGACTAGGGTCAGTCGGTTGGTTTTTAGTCATAGTGTGGCGTCACTTGATCAAGTGACCTTCATCGTGATGTATAGTAATCGGCATTGTATTCGAATGCACGATAGTGATGATTCGTCAAAGATTGACCGTATTGAATTGTGCTTTTAATTGAATCCAGCATGCTATTAGAATGGCCTGAACTTGATTGCACTAAAATATCGGTTCACAAAATCTAAAATGCTCTCGCAGCTATAGGTGGTCATCTCACGTTTCCGCAGCACAAGGGGAGATCGACAGTATACTTAAATTAAATACATTTGACTTACTGTTTAGTAAAATTCCAAATGGCTAGTGTCACTGGAGATCAGTGGTTGATGAATAAGTTGAGGGGACACCACTTGTACCAAGTTCCCAAGATACTCCATGAAATGTGGAGCCGGCTTATCCTCCAAAAGAAGTCAGCCGCAGTAAAGTAAAGTAATAAGTTGATGGCTAGCAGTCGAGCGCCGTTTTTAGTATGATCAAAATTGTAAAGCGTTTCGCTTCAGCCTGTACACACTGAACACTTCTTGAGCGAAACCGATGGCTCACTGGAGCTTATTTTTAATTCAACCAGCAGATTAATATTTTCAGCGTAGTCAATGTCAACAAGCCAGCTTCTACCGATACCTACTCCTTGAAGTGACCCTAACAACGACAGCATAAGTAAACAAATTTCAAGCAGAGCCATTTCAACTGTATTTGTCCGAAGCCAATTGTTAAATGTATATGAGGTTCCATACGTACGCGAATGCAGACCTCTTAGTTGTTTTAACAAGTTCTAAGTAATTGTCCATTTGTTGCCAGGGCGCCATCGTTAAGCGTGGCCTGCCGTTTACATTTTTCGCGATACAGAACGGAAAGCGGTTTTTTCGTTTAGAAAAGCTTTGTGGTGGGGCGCAGATATCGTTGGCGCGAATGCATGATTTTTTTCTGGAATCCTATTTCCGATCGGAACGCTACCTGTGGTGGCCTAGTTCGCTTTTCCTGCAGTTTGAATACTTCTGAATATGAAGCGGGTGCTGCAATGCGAAACACAATGAGGAAAGATTGATAACTTAAACGAACATTGGTTGCGCGGGTAGTGATAACAATTATTATAATCAAGGTTGCGGTCTTGATATAAACACCTGACTCATTAATTAATTACATATGTCAGTATAAACTAAGAATTGTATAGTGTAGAAAAGGCAATTCATCCAGTAGACCGGTTTCGTCCTTATTGGGAACTCATCAAGTACTGGCCAGAATTTGCCGCGGACAGGATACGAACCTGGGCACGTCTGCTTCGGAATCTGGTGCTCTAACCACTGAGCTATCCTGCCGCACACTACACTACACACAATTTTCAGTTATATACTATCTAATGTAACTTGGTTAGTCAAT
>JAQBSW010012204.1:0-17505 GCA_029291075.1 Eudiplozoon nipponicum | reverse complement strand
GTTTATGCACTTGCACCAAAACCACACACTCTGGGTGCAACTGAATCTCCATATATGAGTATGCCACTATTTGCTTTATCCAATTCATCACAATCAATAATATTATTGATCAATAATTTTACTTTCTACTTTAGCATATCCGGTATGTATTATGTTATTCCGTCATTTCTTAACTGTCCAAAAGTTTGATTGTTATAATGGGCTTGCCTCATCAGAACTATAGCTATTTCTCTATTCGCTTTCTAACGTATGGAATTATTCGATATGAACTCAGTTGTGAAACTTCGAATTTCATAATTTGGCTTCAATTTCTCCAATATTTAACACTCCAAGTGGATATATTTAAGTCCAATTTTTAAATTCAACGTCTCTGAAATATGATAATTTCGATCAATGTTATGTTATTGAAAGAAGATTAAGGAGGAGGATCGGTTCTGAAGTTGAATCAATTTATAATAGTTAAATATTTGATATGTTATGTTGTAATGAAGTATAAAATAAACTAAAAACAAATCAATCTGATAAATTATAAGTAATACAAAATTTATGAATCAAAAATACGATTACGAATGAAGAATTGAATACCGAACATGGAAACACGCACGTACAGAGAGACAGAGTTGCACCGAGAACTTTTGGTTTGACTAATGTTGATAAATTGGACATCCCGCTGGATTATTATCGACGTTTCCTAGTTCTTTACTTTTAAATATTAAAAGGAATTAAAATAAAGATTGGCCATATTATGGAGATAATACCTATATTAATGTCCTCCAATTATTCTAATTTTGGTAAACAATTTTACAAACATTTAAGAAGTATCCGAACGAAACGACGTTTATCGTTGCAATGGCAAACAACTTCAAATATTTAAATGCGTATTTGATGTTGCGTATCTAATACCAAATTAGTTTAAATATGACCAGAAGGATAAACTTAGGACAGTATAAACGTAAATTATAATCTCGTGCACATTCGTTTCATGCCTACTTAGACTTATCTGTAGGAGCCTTTAAATATTATATGGAAAATAATCTTTCAGATAAGAAATTACTTAAGCCTAACTTGTGTGTACTTTCCTCGGTTGACATGTTATTAAACTGAAATCATGATGAGGATGAAATGGTAAATTTCTTAAATTCAACGAATCGAATGAGCGAAGTAAAGTTTATTATTGAATGGTAATCATAATGTGAATTAATATTTTGGATGTCATATTACTTATAAATGTTTGGAAATAAGGAATAGATTTCACTCGGTAAGTCTCCATAAAATTATTCAAATCATACATATCAGAAGAAAATCGGTATCTTAAGATCATCGTCAATGAGAAGCCATAACTTAACAGACATAAAACGGAAGGAATTGAAATTAAACCATTAATGATTGCGCGGTCGGTTTTAAAAATTAATTTAATCAAGTTTGCGAAGTTCATATAAACGCGAATCCCGTTGTATATATGCATACGTCAATATTAGCTTACAATCATATATTGTAGAATGGGAAATTCATCCTGTAGACCGGTTTCGGCCTAATTGAGAACTCTTAAAGAGCTGTCCAGAATTTGCCGTAGACAGGCTCGAAACTGGGTGCGTCTACATTGGAGCCTGTGACTCTAATCACTGCAATTCATCGCCGCATGCTATGCACATTTTTCAGTTTAATACTAATTAATATATTTCGGTTAACCTTTCCCTTATGCGGGGCATGTATGGCATCTAATTTTATGACAAGTTCTATTTAGGGACTCAAAATCTCTCATAACAGAATAGGCACCACGCTAAATGGGTAATAGTATAAAATTGAATATTTATGGAGATTTGTTGTCATGCATAAAATGTCTGACAAAATCTTCACATCACAATTTGTTTGTCGTACAAAGCAGTTATAGGCAAACATACATATGAGATGCACACCTATCTCGTGAATCGTCAGTTGTTTATTATGACATTAACCAGTCAGATGTAAAAATAAATTATTTTAATGAAGTTTCGCAGATGATTTTTATATTGTTTCGAAGACAGTTGATGAATTGGGGATCGATGAAGGATGCCAACAAAGATATCCGAAATATTTTCAAAAAAGAAGTGAATGGGATAAATCTTGCGTTATTCACAAAATGGATCATGTAATTTTGAACAAACAATTTTCATATTAAGAACTTTTACACTTTTAACCAAAAAACACTCATCAACTGTCGGGCAGAGCTAATAGGATATTGGAAATAAGACAACACTTAAATAAATAAGTCGACAATCGATGAAACTTTGCGAATTTGGAGTGACCGTTAAATAACTATAGCCAGTAGGAAATATAATCATAATGCAGGCAAATAATAAAGATTCAACACAACCGATGATAATAAAATAAATAATATAGGACGCACAAGACACAAAATAAAAATCAAAATCAACATCAATTTTATTTATTTTTAAAGATTTTGCTATAAATGCAAACATATATATGAATATATATATATATATATATATATATATATATATATATATATATATATATATATATATATATATATAACGATAATGTTCCTTAGTAAATACCAGTGTTTGATGATACGAATTTCTGCACTCAATGGCACGCTTGTTGTCGCTACCTTTAAATACAAAATAAATAGGTTACCGTGGAATTTCTAAAGTTCAGTTTGAAGAAAGTGAAAAACGGGCCATTTCTAAACCGCAAAAGTAAATGTGACATTATCAATAATGCTGAAACACTAATGCGAATTTTGATTTCGATCTGAGCTCGGTGATTTTCGTTCGTGCAATTTATGCACGGTAACAACTAATATTTGGCATATTTATTTATTTATTATCCGAACTTTTTATTTATGCATATAATTCACGTTTGATTAATTAAATAATTAGTTATTTATAATTTCTGTCTAATTTTTCCAAAACCAATGTGTAACTCCCTTACCTTGACAGACATATTTTTAACATTTTCCGTCTATCAGTTAATTTAATCGAACAAATCTTTTTATATATGTTGTTTTTCAAAGCGATGTGAGCAAACTTCCATGATCTTCATCAGATAAAAATGGAAAGCAAATTTCGGAATGCGGTTCTCATCTCTAATAGTCTCGCATACTGTATATAATGTTACATGTACATATCATATAATGTTGGAATATATATATATATATATATATATATATATATATATATAATTTTGTTGATTTTTTATATTAACAGAAGATTAAAGATCTTCCAAATGACAAATTATAATTTATTATACCCCAAAATATCTTCCGTTGTTTAACAGATTAAATGAAAGGATTTATTGCTTCGGGAGCTTCTAAATTCAAATTTGTTTTATAAAATAAAAAAATCCTACAACTTACATTAATAATTGATTTCACTGATGCGATTTATTATTTAAATACATTTCAGGTATGAGATAAGCTTCAATAGTGTTTTACAACTTCATTTTTCATACAAAAAATCCACTTTAATTCACATGAACTGTAATACTTCATTTATGTGGTCACATTCGTTGTAGGATATCAAACTGAATAAAGTAGATTGAACCAAAATATTAGTACGATATGTCAAAACTCAGAAATACGGCTTTAACTCTTATCAGAATCACACAGACTTTACTCGATATCAACAATCGTTAATGCATTAAAATATATAGCTGGCATCCTAATCAAGTCCATTAACTTCATTGAAGTAAATAATAACATTATTCCTAACTTGTGCTATAATAAAGAAGATAGGTCAGTTTCAGTAAACTAGATACAGAACTTTGAACATTCGACTTGTTGTATCCATTTTATCATTGTTTTTCTCACTTAATTACTGTCAATTACTAGTCTTATATTCAATGCGAAATCCAGCTGTGTAACAATATTAATTCTCTCATGGCATATGGTAAGCGTTTGTGTTTTATTGCTAATCGGTCTGCGCTCCATACTATCCTTATTCTCCCTTCTAAGAAAGTTTAAGAAATCGTAATTTTGTACTAGAATAAATAATTGGAATTAAATTTTCGGTATTCAACGCTGCTTTGTTCTTCTTTTTTAATTTTAATTTTTCTCTTATATTTCACTGCCAGTTTTATATTGAAAAAATATTCTGAACCTTGAGAATTTTTAATGATGGCTTTCGTCAGAATTAAATAAAAAATTGTAAAAAACGCGTATCGTGAAATGTTTGCAATTGATGTTTTACGATGACCAAAGTAATTTGCGAAATAATGAACATTTTCCGCCTCTTAGTTTATTCAAGTTCTGATTAATGACAATAAAAAATGTTTTTATAGTTATCTTATTGATTATTAATTAATATTCTAAAAAGGAGGATTGTGCGCATTATGGGATGATAAGCATATGCAAGTTGTCAATTTATTTTAGATTAAATAAGATATTTTTTAGACACATTACTCGGAATCCTGTAGGAAAACAACCATCATTTCCAACAACAAATATCATTAGGTTTAGTTAAAAATAAAATTTTTTGATGATATTACTCAGCCATCAATCCATTCTAGTTTTCGTGTAGGAAAAAGTACTTATTTTGAACCATGATAATTAAGGTGTTTCCAGATTTCTTATACATAACAAATTACCTGAACTATAACTGATTTACGATCAAAAGAGAATCACCTATTAATCTATCGTTGTTGATTGTCAGATTAACTATAAACGATCGGAAATTAAAACGACCTATTTAAAGGAAGGGTACTTACTCAGGAATTCGTCTTCTTTTCATGTCAAAATTCCTTTCCAAAAATCGTTGACAATTTGAAGCTTTATATTTACAACGTGAGTAGATTGAATTAAGCAGTCTGTGAGCAATATTTGATAAATTTGGCTATGCTGGTAAGTTTCTAATGACAATAATGACACAAGAAACACTAAGAAATTAAATATGCATTAGTCGTAAATCACAATTTCTAGGACGGTCTTCATGTGGCTGCTAAGCACAATTAAAGACTATGGTATTTAAAGTAAATCGTAGCATATTTCCATGTGAAGTTTTCAATGTTTGAAACTTTTCAAATATACCAAAAACAGAATTAAAACATGTTTAAATATGATTTAAAATCAATGAACTTTAAATAGTGAAAAGAGCCCCAACTTATTTTGTGTTAGATTTCATTCTAAATCTATATTTTCTGCGTGGGATTCAATTTTCATAATGATCTTTAATGCTTCTTGACCGTTCACTCGCAGCCTCAGCAAAACGCGATTCTATTTTTAGAGCAATATTATGGGTCAATTTTGTTTTGGTTCTATTTGCCATTTCTCAGCTAATACATGTTCTCGGTTAAAAGGTTCAAATGACACGGGATAATTTAATATACTATTGTGCCTAAAAATCAACTTACAAGTTTTCGAATTTTTGATATTGTTGAAAATAAGAGTATCGTGTCATTTGATCACGATAGTTCAATTGATTTAGTTATATAAATATGTTTTACCTAAAGTTCCAACAAACTAACGCCAATCTGTCATTATATAAGAGATACCACATTACATCGGAAGAGTTATTTAAATGAACAGTTATAGAATTAGACAAACGTTGTTCGCGCGAGTGGTGATAAAAATAATTTTTAATCAAGGTTGCGATCTTGATATAAACACCTGAGCTACTGTGTGCAGATATTTTTTACTATAAACTAAGCATTGTATTGTGTTGATAAAACAATTCATCCAATAGACCAGTTTCGTTCTTCTTTGGAACTCATATGTATGTAGGTCCATAATGAGTCAGGTGTTTATATCAAGAAAGCAACCTTGATTAAATGTAATTAATATTACCGCCCGCGAAACCAATGTTGGTTTAATTATATAAATGTTCATTTTAATACCTCTTCCCATCTTACGTATAATGGGTTCTATAATGACAGATTAAGGATGGTTGGTTGGAACTTTAGGGCAAAAGGGATGTTATATCGGCTCTACCTAAAACAAAGATTAATCAAGAAACATTAATAGTATACAACTGAAAATTTTATAGAATGTGCCGCCGAGTGGCTCAGTGGTTAGACCACCAGATTCCGAAGAAGACATTGCCAGGTTATAACCCTGTTAGTTGCAAATTCTGGACAGTTCGTGATGAGTTCCGAATAAAGACGAAACCGGTCTAATTGATTAGTTGACCTTTAAACACTAAACAATGCTTAGTTTATACTGACAAATAACTGTTGATAATGGATCAGGTTTTTTTTAAACAAAAACACTACCTTAATTTAAAGTAATTTTTATCAGTTCCCGCGCAACCAATGTTCGTTTAATTATATAAAATTTTAACCTTATTACTGATATAACATTTATCTCTTTTAGGTTTACTAGTAAATCTAACAATATCCAATGAATAATGTAACGATATATAGTAATAAACGAACTTTCGATGCGCGAACATGGAAACTATAATATAAACCATGTTTGCGATTTTCTTGCAAACTCCAGTCCAATTATATATGTATATATATGTATATATATATATATATATATATATATATATATATATATATATATATATATATATATATATATATATATATATATATATTTGTTGCCATTATAAACTACGCATTTTGTAATTAGAAATTCATCTAGTAGAATGGTTTCCTCTTTGTTGAGTGCGCTTCATGTATTATGTACAATTTTTCGCAGAGAGGGCGCGAACCCGGATACGTCTGCATCGGAATCTGTTGCCCCAACCACCGTGTCACCCTGCAGCAAGCTACACCACTTTCACTGATATTCTGAGTAATATTTCATGGATAGCCTTTCCTTTATTTGGAGCCAATATGACATTGTTTTAAACTTCAAGTTCCAGATATCAACCCACAACCTGACTCTAGAGAGCGGACACAACGAAACCTGCGGAAGTTGTATTGAAATGAACATTTATATAATTAAACGAACATTGGTTGCGCGTGTAGATCGGGGTGGTTAGTTATAATTTTATTTGTACCGAGATGCCTTATAGGCTCTATGTAAAGTTAAATTAGTAAATATATCAATGTAAGAGTTGTAGCGTGCAATAGGGTGGCTTAGTAGGTAGACCAACAGATTACGAAGCAATCACGCCCAGGTTTACGCCCCGTCCGCGGCAAATTATGGACAGCACGATAAGAGCTTTCAGTAACGACGAAATCAGTATATTTGATGATTTGCCTTTTTTATATTACACAGTGCTTCGATTCTACTGATATATATATATATATATATATATATATATATATATATATATATAATGGGACTGGTGTTTAGTCAAGATCGCAACACTTAACCGATTCTGAATTGCATCAGGCAGATTTTGTGAACCAATGTATTGTATTTAAAATGGGTAAATACATGCATATCATTTTATTAATAACCAGATAATGTGAATTATTCTCTAAATAGGGAAAATTACATTCCATGCTGAAATGAAATGTGGAAATCAAAAAGCCTCAAATACGGAAGTCCTTTTTTATTTTGTAATAAAATAATTGATTTTATATATTCTTATTTAAAACAAATATATCGCTCTATACAACGTTTTTTGATTTTTCTGAAAAAAAATAATCAATTAATCAATTAATCAATTAATCATTTAATACAGTGCTATTCATAAGAGCGAGTGAAGTCCATACCAAATATAATAATCAAACACTAAGAAATTAAATAATAGCGAAATAAAGTTCCACTATTGTGAATTTCATCGTCATAAAGAAAAGAAATTTTAAAATTGTGTGTTCTTCAACGTCACTATGAAATTGTGTATTAGAAAATTTTCTACTTTCAATCCATTAATAAATATAACGATAAATTTTAACGATGAATTCAATTTTAAACAATAAAAGTGAAATTTCGCTTGCGTAATTGCACAATATATAGACATAAAACACGCAATTATTTATTGTTTAGTTTTGGCACTTAGCATTTTATGATAGAATCGCCTCAGAACGGTGTCTGTATTTAATGTTCGGAAATTAGTTTAATTAAAGACTATTCAATATTATGACTCAACAGAAATAATCTATAAGCGCATGATAAGTAGGAATCTGTCCATTTTAGGGATAAATTTGTGCACAGATTTCATGTTCAGATGCAATTCGTGCTTTTTTGCCGGTCATCAGTAGGAGCCTGCAATACGACCTATAATAATAATGTGTTTGGTCAAGCAATGACGAAGAGTTGGATATGACAATCTCCTTTACGAATTTATACCCAAGTAAAAATATATTTGACTTCATACAGTCTTCAGCAATTAGAATTCTCAAAAGCTAACCATATTCATTAAATAAGGAGCGTATATTTGGTAAAAAACAAAGGTGTTAGAAATAGCATTAATTTCAGTTCATTTGAGAATAACAGCCAAATGTGAACACCAGTCACTCCGAAAAATCTATGCCTTCTAGCACCAATCGACATCATAAAATAAACCTCGAGGTAATTATGTCATAATTGAATTAAATATATAAATTTATATATTCATTGGTGAAGTGAACTAATATATATCCAATTGTTCATTAGGTATTGTGTACATTTAAAAAATTTCACAAATAGAAGCAGAAGTATATATTTAAGTCAGCATGAGCATAGTGTATAATCTCATGCATTTATATGTCTCTCGTTTACTGACAACTCGTTAGAAGGTGCTGATACTGCGCACTATACCACCTATATATGTGGTGGATTAATGTGGTACAGCTGATCGGCACAATCTTCTACACGATTGTTCAGCTTTGAGATGGCTAACTTCATATGAATTATTTGCAATTGTGGCTTTTTGCCCGCTCACCATAAAATACCGAGCTGGAAAATTGTACCAACAAAATTGTTATTAAGATACCAAGCCCTTAAAATGTACCACCATAAACACTTTCAGGAAAGGCTAAATTTCAATACAATTGAGAAATGCAACAAAATCTGTACCCTTATAACTCCAGGAATTCCATATATTCTAAACTTGATGAGCAAACGTATTCACATTTATTTGGAATCATGACGTAATCCAATTAAATAAACGGTTGCTTTTTATTATATGTCGCAGATATATCAAAAAAATTTATTGTTTATTCAATATTATGCACGTAGTAGCAAATTAGTCCAAATTGGACAACAAGATTATTCAAAATTTCGAACTTTGTTGGTCGTATTTGGAAAATATAGTTCCTATTAGAAATACCTAACATAAAATTGCATATATATATATATATATATATATATATATATATATATATGTCCGTCATAAAGAATAATTAAATATTATATATTTATTGTACCATTCTTATGTGCAAAAACAAAAAGAAATTTTATCAGATATAAGAAAATTTTCTTTCTCATGGTCTTCTCAAATATCTACTCATGAACATATCTTTATATATAAATTGTAAAACAAAACAAGATAGAAATATGTGAACAAAGAGAGTGTGAAAAATAGAAACCAATCAAATTGCGTGCGTCACATCCATTTCAAGCTCAATGCTTGTACGTGCTTCTTCTGCTTACATAAATCCGGCTGCAATTTGTTTATCCATAAGGCTTCGTATGTGGCTAGCTCCCTTTAGTTTTTTCATTTAGTAATTACTTTGAATACTACGTCTGGAGAACATACGTGCGATATTTTGATGATTTGTTGCGTAATAGCAGACGTGTATTCACCATTTGATTTAAAACAGGCGTTCAAGTTGCAATGTTCTCTTATTCGAGTAATTAACCGTCTGGTCGATCGGCCTACGTAAGTTGATCGACAACTTGCGCATATATATTGGTAAATAATATTTTATGTCGACATTAACGGCTGTTTCTCTTTGATTGCTGGTAAAGGCAAGTGTGTTACCCTAAATAACACTCGCATTTCAAAAGAATTATATATTTAATTGAATAATGTTATGATTGTTACGAAATTTGATTACATTAGTCGATCGGTGACCGAATGAATGGATTTGCCGGAATAATATATGTTCAGAATTGGCTACATGTGTCAATTATCCTGAAATTTAGCTGATGTTGAATATCATTATATTAGTACCAATTAAATGCTCGAGATATAAATTATTTCGGGTGGTTGCTTTTAAGTTGCTCTGCCAAATAATTTGGATTTGGCGGAACAAATTCCTGACTGAATACACATTCGTATAGAAGAAAGTACCCTCCAACTGTCCCACATTTGTTGACCAAATATATGGTGGGTATTTTGAAAAAATACCAGCACCTACTAATCTGTTGCTCGTAGCACGCAGTGCATATTAACATGGTATTAAACCCTTCGTTCAGGCTGACTCGTACATAAACTACTGAGAGGTTGTTGGTGCCCACTCATTCATCTAGGAACCTATTGTTTCCGTGCTCATATTGACATCGATGATGAAATGATGTGGAGTTGACGTGGAATCGACAAAGAATGTTTGTCAACCATTACCTTTCATCTGCAAATGTCCGTTAGCTACTTTTTCCGACAGCGTTTTCGAATCAATTATATATGAGTAAATTACAGACTTTGCTCAGATAAGTCAGTTATCTATATTCGATGTATATATTTCAGCAATTAATTAAGTTCGCTTAATTTATTTTCTTTAAATTATCTTTGCTTAATTATTCCGAATTAGCAATTATTATGCAATATGTGTAAAGTTGCTGCCGTTTAAAATTGTGGCAAAACGTATGGGTAAATTTTAAATAAATGCGAAAATCAGCTTGAAGTATAGGGATATCTGCAGATCCAATAAACTTTTAAAATAAGTTGAGCAACCAAAAGGAATTGCTAATTTTAAAAATAGTCTCTTAATTTTTAAAAAATAAATTTTCCAATAAATTTGAATAGGTTTGACGAAATGACCTCATTTCAATTTAGTTAAACGTCGCCTTCAAAATTGACATTAAATTGGACATTTCGGGTCAGGTCAAATGGACTTGGTTATTAAATTTTCCTTACGTATTCGTCTGCATGAAGCAGAACTACTGAAATGTAATTTATATAGATTAAGGAAATGCGGTTCAAGTGATGATATTTGGTGTAGTAGCCAAGGCTGACAAAGCAAACTGTAATATACTTTTATTTGATAGCAGCATCCTTGACTAGTACCAAGAGGTCGTCTCAGTAAGATAATGCTTTTCTCTTGTTCGCAAAATTTTAATTCAAGATTATCCGAAAGTCTAAAATGTTACGCTTTGTTTCTTTCGCATGTTACAATTACTTGATTGGCTAAAATTTTAGCACATGATGGAGAACTTTAAAAAAAATTTTTGGCCTATGTTTACTACAAAAATCACTGTTTATGACAATACCTTCATTAAATGTTTATTTCATACCAACTATAAATGTAGAAATATGTCTAAACATTTAATCCTATATTGATATTTCAATTCAATGTCACTTCCAATACTTAGCGTAGTGTATATATATTATTAATATTAGCTGAATGCGGCAACGACCTGCGTTCACCTGAAACACAAATGATCCAAGCATAGTTCGTAAATAATCAAAATTGAATGCAATTTGAAAGTATTTTGGTATGGATATGTGATGTGTCAGTTTCAAAAAAGTGCGCGGTAATTCGATTTCAGACAGTAGACATCCTAGCCACAACGAAACATCTGCTTGAAAAGAAAGTGGTCACCGTCTGCACATCGGAATGTAGCCTCGGCTTTATTCAAAAGTCGTTTGCACTTGAATAGATATATGTATATTTTGTTTTATTACTCTAACTTTATACAACTTTCTCGAAACTTACTCTTGTAAAGTTATAAGATAATGAAAATATATAAGAGTGAAGATAAAAAAATATTTCTGAAGAACCAGTGTTAACTTGTAATAAGAAAACTATGATAAATTACGAGGTTTGAATTCTTATAAGGGATTATGAATCTAAGTTGATTTTAGATGTCAATTTTAAAACAAATGTTACCGCGTTTTGATCTACTTCGGCATTTCGACAATGAAAGAACTATTGAAAAAAAATCTCTTCAGGTTTATCAAAAGTTGGTAGGCTGTATGCTGATTTCGTTCAGATAGGCAATTAAAACAACAATCAATATTTACCTTATCTTCAATTTATTGTAGTGCGGCAATTCGTAACAATTTGTCTTCAAAATTATCTACTAGCAGTCGATATTGAGGCAGGAAATGCAAGAAACGTGTTTTGAGTAAAATAATCAAGATGCTTATGTATAATTATGAGCATTAATTTGTACTAAATTATAGAGCAATCTATGGCAAATAATTCTACCTGGCATCATTTTTCCGCTTTTGTAATTTCAAAAGAAATTCCAGATTTTTAGTCATTAAATAACCAATTTGTAAGGACAACGACTAATCTTCTACAATACTGGGACAAAATAAATTATGAAAAGGTAAAATTAAAATTACGCAAGAAAATTTTGCCAACCATTTAGGCATAAAGATGGATTTATAATGGCTTCCTATTTTTCTCCGATCACGGATGTTATGTTGGTATTTAAGTCAGGACAAAATAATTCTTACTGAAGTAAAACTACACGTGTTAATTCGATGATACCTTTTGGTCTGAAATAACATTGTGCATGCCGAATAACGACTTAATAAATTAAATAGATTGCCTTAGTTTATTCAATTATGATTTGAAAATGAAGATGATATTATACCTGTTCTTTATGTGCCGCTCAAGCATAAAAATGAGGACACATTGCGCAGACCTGCCTTTTATATGAATAAAGAGAAAAACCATATTAATTACATTTCAATAGTTACTGCTCACTGAAATGGAAAAAGGCTAAGTTAAGGCGCTGAACAATAGGATATTTCGCATTGGCTCACCTGACTGTTTGTAGGTTACGTTTGATGGTATGCGTAATACTCATACCATTTTTAGGGTTACGTCACATTAAATTGATAGGTATAAATATATTGATTCCCTAGTATAGTTGATTAAAGGCAATGCACATGCACACACAAAACATACAGACGAAGAGACATATAATTGGAGACGAAATAGATTGTGCTCAGCTTTGGAATTCACATATTTTATAGCTTAAATAAACGAACATTGGTTGCGCGGGTGGTGATAACAATTATTATAATCAAGGTTGCGGTCTTGATATAAACACCTGACCCATTAATTACTTACATATGTCAGTATAAACTAAGAATTGTATAGAGTAGAAAAGGCAATTCATCCAGTAGACCGGTTTCGTCCTTATTGGGAACTCATCAAGTACTGGCCAGAATTTGCCGCGGACAGGATACGAACCTGGGCACGTCTGCTTCGGAATCTGATGCTCTATCCACTGATCTATCCTGCCGCACACTACACTACACACAATTTTCAGTTATATACTAACTAATGTAACTTGGTTAGTCAATTTTCCTTTTAGGTGGAGCTCATATGGCATCCATTTAGACCCAAAGTTCCAACTAACCATGCCCAATCTGTCATTACTGAACAGACACCACATTACATGGGAAAGTGGTATTGAAATGAACATTTATATAATTAAACGAACATTGGTTGCGCGGGTGGTGATAACAATTATTATAATCTAGGTTGCAGTCTTGATATAAACACCTGACCCATTAATTACTTACATATGTCAGTATAAACTAAGAATTGTATAGTGTAGAAAAGCAATTCATCCAGTAGACCGGTTTCGTCCTTATTGGGAACTCATCAAGTACTGGCCAGAATTTGCCGCGGACAGGATACGAACCTGGGAACGTCTGCTTCGGGATCTGGTGCTCTAACCACTGAGCTATCCTGCCGCACACTACACTACACACAATTTTCAGTTATATACTAACTAATGTAACTTGGTTAGTCAATTTTTCCTTTAGGTGGAGCTCATATGGCGTCCATTTAGACCCAAAGTTCCAACTAACCATGCCCAAACTGTCATTACTGAACAGACACCACATTACATGGGGAAATGGTATTGAAATGAACATTTATATAATTAAACGAACATTGGTTGCGCGGGTGGTGATAACAATTATTATAATCAAGGTTGTGGTCTTGATATAAACACCTGACCCATTAATTACTTACATATGTCAGTATAAACCAAGAATTGTATAGTGTAGAAAAGGCAATTCATCCAGTAGACCGGTTTCGTCCTTATTGGGAACTCATAAAGTACTGGCCAGAATTTGCCGCGGACAGGATACGAACCTGGGCACGTCTGCTTCGGAATCTGGTGCTCTAACCACTGAGCTAACCTGCCGCACACTACACTACACACAATTTTCAGTTATACTAACTAATGTAACTTGCTTAGTCAATTTTTTTCCTTTAGGTGGAGCTCATATGGCATCCATTTAGACACAAAGTTCCAACTAACTATGCCCAATCTGTCATTACTGAACAGACACCACATTACATGGGGAAGTGGTATTAAAATGAACATTTATATAATTAAACGAACATTGGTTGCGCGGGTGGTGATAACAATTATTATAATCAAGGTTGCGGTCTTGATATAAACACCTGACCCATTAATTACTTACATATGTCAGTATAAACTAAGAATTGTATAGTGTAGAAAGGCAATTCATCCAGTAGACCGGTTTCGTCCTTATTGGGAACTCATCAAGTACTGGCCAGAAATTGCCGCGGACAGGATACGAACCTGGGCACGTCTGCTTCGGAATCTGGTGCTCTAACCACTGAGCTATCCTGCCACACACTACACCACACACAATTTTCAGTTATATACTAACTAATGTAACTTGGTTAGTCAATTTTTCCTTTAGGTGGAGCTCATATGGCATCCATTTAGACCCAAAAGTTCCAACTAACCAAGCCCAATCTGTCATTACTGAACAGACACCACATTACATGGGGAAATGGTATTGAAATGAACATTTATATAATTAAACGATCATTGGTTGCGCGGGTGGTGATAACAATTATTATAATCAAGGTTGCGGTCTTGATATAAACACCTGACCCATTAATTACTTACATGTCAGTATAAACTAAGAATTGTATAATGTAGAAAAGGCAATTCATCCAGTAGACCGGTTTCGTCCTTATTGGGAACTCATCAAGTACTGGCCAGAATTTGCCGCGACAGGATACGAACCTGGGCACGTCTGCTTCGGAATCTGGTGCTCTAACCACTGAGCTATCCTGCCGCAAACTACACTACACACAATGTTCAGTTATATACTAACTAATGTAACTTGGTTAGTCAATTTTTCCTTTAGGTGGAGTTCATATGGCATCCATTTAGACCCAAAGTTCCAACTAACCATGCCCAATCTTTCATTACTGAACAGACACCACATTACATGGGGAAGTGGTATTGAAATGAACATTTATATAATTAAACGAACATTGGTTGTGCGGGTGGTGATAACAATTATTATAATCAAGGTTGCGGTCTTGATATAAACACCTGACCCATTAATTGCTTACCGGTCTACTGGATGAATTGCCTTTTCTACACTATACAATTCTTAGTTAATACTGACATATGTAAGTAATTAATGGGTCAGGTGTTTATATCAAGACCGCAACCTTGATTATAATAACATAACAAAATTACCGCCATTCAAAGGTACTGGCAATTCATCCAGTAGACCGGTTTCGTCCTTATTGGAAACTCATCATGTACTGGCCAGAATTTGCCGCGACAGGGCTCGAACCTGGGTATGTCTGCTTCGGAATCTGGTGCTCTAACCACTGAGCCATCCTGCCGCACACTACACTGCATACAATTTTCAGTTATATACTAACTATTGTAACTTGGTTAGTCTATTTTTTCTTTAGATGGAGCTCATATGGCATCCATTTAGACTTAAAGTTCCAACTAACCATCCCAATCTGTCATTACTGAACAGACACCACACTACATGGGGAAGTGGTTTTGAAATGAACATTTATATAATTGAACGAACATTGGTTGCGCGGGTGGTGATAACAATTATTATAATCAAGTTTATGAGCTTGAAGGCAAACAATCAATCACTTTAGGATATACCAGTTGTCGAATAACAACAAAATTACTCACCAGTCGCACGTACAAAATGCTCTAGATCCATCCATGTAATATCATCAGAGTACGACGGCAAAATGACAAGGAGGATCAAACTGGACAGGGCTTATAAGGAAAGCAATTAGATATGCGGCTCTCGCCTCTAGTAGCCTTGCACAGAAAATGTGATTGGAAATGTCGGCTGCACAATTTCTACGCAGTCACGAACATTAATAGTTTTGCAGCTTTCTGCCACACACACACACACACACACACATATATATATATATAAATATATATATATATATATATATATATATATATATACGGCTACCTGTACCACATGATTGCGTGGTGGTGGTAACAATTCGTTAAATCAAGTTTGCGAGCTTGAAGTAAACACCAATCGCATTGTATTTAACCAGTCGTCGAACAACATAACAAAACTAACGGAAAAACTACGTTACTCACTTATGTGTACAGTCTTCAGGCCACAACCCATAACTCTAAATAAAGACAAACTTGTAAAACAAGCTTGGAAGGTCATTTAAGCCTCTTCATTTCTATTTATGTATGGCTTATCTCGAATCGGGTACTGGTGGTACACCAGATAGCCCGAGCGAAGTCTATGCGTTTGTTGGTCAAATTCTTGTTTTGCGCGGACCTTCGAATGAAGGATTTCGAAAAGGAAGGCAGACATTTTGATAGCAAATAATTGACAGGAATAAAGCAGCCTTTGTGGAAAACGAATACAGATGTCTGCCAACTGCGAAATAACCTTCTGCGTACATTTATTTTAAAATAAAACAACTTCTGATACAATTACAGTCAGGACGCTACCATTGGGTTCGGCAAAGTAGAAATAAAATGTTACATTGTAACCAGAAATTCTTAGCATGCGGTTTTACCTTGTATTGAGGACGAAATTAAACTTACACGCACGTATCTGTCTTCCATGTCCATCACATCATATACGAATAACTGATTGTCCAATTCAATGTTAAAATAATTGAAAATATTAGGTACACATTTGCTTAAATCTGCTATTGTGAACATGGTAAAATTGATTAGTGACCTGATGATAATTCGGGAAACTACGCATCGAAAATTATTTTTAATCAAGGTTGCGATCTTGATATAAACACCTGACCCATTAAGTACATAAATTTGTCAGTATAAAATAAGTATTGTTTAGTGTGAAAAGACAATTCATCCAGTAAACCGGGTTCGTCCTTATCGGGAACTAATCACCTACTGTCCAGAATTGCCGCGGACAGAGCTCGAACCTGGGCACATCTGCTTCGGAATCTGGTGCTCTAACCACTGAGCTATCCTGCCGTGGGTGTCTCATGCTGCTAATTACCTGGTATATAATGTGGATTCAACCATAGGAAGAGGTTGTTAAATTAAATTTAAATATATTTTGAAATATGTTGTGCAAATTTTGCATAAAGTTACAATTCATAATCAATTATTAATTTGAAGTCCATCAATAAGATTTAATGAGGTCCATTCTTTGTGGGAATAATTTGATCCTATTTGCAAAGAAATTGTAACAAATAGGGACACATATTTACATGTAGTTTATTTGTCAT
>JAQBSW010012203.1:0-17506 GCA_029291075.1 Eudiplozoon nipponicum | reverse complement strand
TCAATTAATGTTTGTGACTGCACAGAAATTGCGCAGCCAAAATTTCCAGTCAAGTAAAATGGTTGCAAGTCTACCAGAGGTCAGAGCTGCATATCTAATTTTGAATTTCGTGTATATGCAATGTGGTTTGATTCTCGCTAGTCAGTTTGCCGTCGTATCCTGATGATGATCATGGTAGGTCGAAACGCGTCTGTGCGTGCGACTGGTGTTAGGTGTGCTGTGTAGTTCGACGACTGGTTAGTCACAGTGGAATTGGTTTTTAGTTCAAGCGCGCAGACTTTATTTGAACAATTGTTATCAATTACTGCATAATCAATGATTTGGGTGTTAATTCGTCCCTTTCCATCGAAAAATTCAATATTGCTCATACTAACCACTGGAAATGAGGTACGAAAATTAGCTTTTGCCTCATTTCCAGCGGTGAGGCCTTCGGAGAAAAGGAATGAATCAGCACTCCGCCACGACGAGGACGAATTCGAAGCGTATTTGGAAATGGCAATCAATCAGCTCATTTCGAAACTGATAGTGCACAGTCATTTTAGAATTGATGCGTACGAAGGCTAGACTACAATTATTGACTGCAGTTTCACTTAAATAGATGTACATGTGTATATACATAAGCACATTTGATATACGTGACGAACGCCTATCTAATGCAATAAAAGCAGATGTTGTTAAACTAGCCAGAAATTAGTATTAATCGATTAGTATGAGTAGAATATCACACCTCTATGGTTCGTCTGTCTTCAATTGCTATCACTTACATTGTCGTGATTTTATTAATGAAGTATTTGATTTTTTGGGCACCCCACTGTAAAATGTGATGACATTCTCAAGTACGACATTTCACATGACGAGAATAAATAAAAATAGGCTAACGTATGTAAAGGGTAAATTAATATTCAGCCATTAATTTTGCTTAGTTGGTTGTATTCAACAGCCATAGACAGACATACCTATGCAACATTCACCTATCTAGTAAAAGGTCTATTAGTTAATCTGAGACAAACCAGTCAGAATAATAAATGAAATGGTTTTAGGAAATGTCACACTTGCTTAATTAGTTTGTTCGTAAGACTAGTAATGATTTGGGTACCGTAAAGGTATACGAAATTTTTTTTAAATCAATGAACTAGGAATAATCCTCTCTCAGTCACAACACAGATGAGGTATTCTTGAAACGTCCAATTTCGCAATTATTTATTCACTTACACTGACACTACTATTACTAACACTACTGTTACTTCCGCCGCCACCATCACTACTATTATTACTTCTAACACCACCAAAATTATTACTACTATCACCATTACCATCATTACTACTACTAGAACTACTACGTTATTTTCTAAAACTGATACTACTACTAACACTATGGCTACCACTAATAACACTACGCTTATCATTATTACAATCACACCTACTGCTAGTACTACTATTTCTTATTCTACTTCTTCTTCTACTACTACAAGTATGATCTCCACCAATACTACAACAACAACTACTACTTTTACTTATACCACTGCTACTATTAATTCTACTACTAGTAGTACTACTATTAATAATAATAATAATTTGTACACTTTCCATGTGCAAATAGAAATTTTATCAGATACAAGAACCGTCTCCTTTTCATATTCTTCTCAAATATCTAAGAATTTACATTACCAATGTTTTTATATTTATTATTGGTATTATTATCATCATAGTAAGGTAATATTAATAGTAAGGGTATAACGATTCTTTAGTTCTTACTATGCCCTGTGAAATTGATATGAAATTTGCTTTATCTTGGTTAATAGTAAAAGTTATTACTCATTTAACTTTTTCACGAAAAGCCTAATTAGGAATGCTTATGACAGCGAAATAAACTATTAAATCTAGCGTCACGTGGAAAATACATAAATTACTTCGTATAACATGTAGAAATATATAGGAAGAATGAATGATTCGAAGGAACTGTTCGTAGGAACGTAGAGCATAGCTAATATTTGTAAACGTGTTAACGTTTGAATTATCGACATTTTAGATAGGCTACGCTGGGATCATGTCTTGGAGCAGGAGAAAAGGAGCCTAAGGGAGCCCTGGAGTTATATGGTTTTTTTAGCGGTCAGGTAAGACACACATTGGTTTTTGGAGACGATCGTTGATATCGGTGCCGTATTGTCGAAATGTATTGTCTAAAACAAATACTTGTTATTAACATTACTGTCATTATATGTTCTGAACAGTTAATGTTGGTGACTGCATAGAAATTGTGCAGCTGACAATTCCAGTCAAGTTCAATGTATGCGAGACTGCTAGAGGTGAGAGCCGCATATCTAAATTTGTTTTCCATGCATATTCACTGCGGTTTGATCCTCGATAGTCAGATTGCCGTCGTATTGTGATGATGATCAAGAAAGGCCGAAACGCGTCAGTGCGTTGCGGCTGGCGTTAGTTTTGTTATGTTGTGTTGTTCGACGACTGGTTAAATAAAATGGGATTGGTGTTTACTTCAAGCTCGCAAACCTGATTGAAAGAATTGTTATATTACTGTTCGTTGCGTTTAAAACCCCAAGAATTGCTTACTCTAAAGTTTTCTTCGTGTGCGTTAAACGCCTGCTTGTTGCCAATTATTTCCATGCAACGCACAAACGCATGATAAAATTAATGATTACTCTATGCGTGCGTGTGCAGTCTATTTTGTATGTGTGTTAATGTGGAAATATGCGTGAGATGTTAATAGAATCACAGTGAATTATGTTGCTTTTAGTAAAGAAAATAAAAATGCTAATTTTTGTTTTAAATTCATTTTAAGTGCGCATTTTCGCATGCACACTCACAAAATTATATATGTAAATATAAATAAACACACAAAGCAGTCATTGTCTGTTTTATAATTCAACTGAATTGAATCGATATTTAATTTTTGTTTCTTTAAAATGTGCATGAACAAATTAAGTGTAACCGTGACATAATAGTATACAGACGAATTTAGACAATGGCTTGTTTATTTGCTTTAAGTATTTCAGTAGGAAATCGAGTGCCTAATAAAAGAAAATTAAGGATCATTAACCTTTAGAGATATTTGGTTTCTATTTGTATTTTGTGACTTCCAACTAGTATCGCCTTTACTACACACTTGAAAGTAGAACGATTAATTAATCGCGTTTTGGTATAAAAATGTAGTATGCTATTTGGTCAGTTCTTTTATTTGGGCTTGAGTATGAATATACACACATCATTAAAGAAATAGGGCCTCAGAGGACAAGAAGGTCATTTAAAAGCCTCACTAGATCCTTTAAATCGCGTTTTCGAGCTTGACATAAGCAATAATCAAATTTGAACTAACCACTATCATAAAAACCTCTAAAACATGTATTATTCATGCATGTACTGACATGTCTTTGGTTTATCCTTCTGGTCACAACTAAACTAATTTGTTACTAGGTTCGCAACACCTAATACATACTTGCATAAATATTAGATCTCTGCAACAAACGGTATTTAACTTTTATATATTGTATTGAATGATGTCATGCTTAGCGCGAAATGTGATAACTGATATCGATCAAGGCCAGAGTGTATGGATTTACTGGAGTAACAGGTGTTCAGAAATTGTTGTAATTCTCAATTTCGGTGAACTATAGCATAAATTGATATGCATCAGGTTGGTACCATGTACCGACTCGACAACCATAGTGTTAGTAACATGCACCCTTTCGGTACCATAATGTTGGTATCGGGTTCTGACACAATAGCCATAGTGTTAGTATCCTTTACACGAAACGAATGTGCTTGAGATTATACTTTCCGTTCATGCTACCTTTGGTTTATCCTTCTGGTCACAACTGAAATAATTTGTTACTAGGTTCGAAAAACCTAATACGTACTTGCATATATTTTAGTTCTCTGTAACAAACAGTATTTAACTGTTATATATTGAATCTTTCTTAGTTATGCATACACAAACATGCACATACGTGAATTGCGTTAGTCATGGCTCAGATCATGTTTTTTCGATAGATCCAGTTTTGCCATTTTTTCATTCTTTTAACCTGCCTTTTCTACACTATACAATTCTTAGTTTATACTGACATATGTAAGTAATTAATGGGTCAGGTGTTTATATCAAGACCGCAACCTTGATTTTAATAATTGTTATCACCACCCGCGCAACCAATGTTCGTTTAATTATATAAATGTTCATTTCAATACCACTTCCCCATGTAATGTGGTGTCTGTTCAGTAATGACAGATTGGGCATGGTTAGTTGGAACTTTGGGTCTAAATGGATGCCATATGAGCTCCACCTAAAGGAAAAATTGACTAACCAAGTTACATTAGTTAGTATATAACTGAAAATTGTGTGTAGTGTAGTGTGCGGCAGGATGGCTCAGTGGTTAGAGCACCAGATTCCGAAGCAGACGTGCCCAGGTTCGAGTCCCGTCCGCGGCAAATTCTGGCCAGTACATGATGAGTTCCCAATAAGGACGAAACCGGTCTACTGGATGAATTGCCTTTTCTACACTATACAATTCTTAGTTTATACTGACATATGTAAGTAATTAATGGGTCAGGTGTTTATATCAAGACCACAACCTTGATTATAATAATTGTTATCACCACCCGCGCAACCCATGTTCGTTTAATTTGTTACTAGGTTCGCAACACCTAATACATACTTGCATATATACTAGTTCTTCGCAACAAACAGTATTTAATTGGTTCTACTTTTTTAAGATAGTCATCGCAATACGGCAGAAACTGAAAAATGTTAATCAAAATTTGACGCATATCTAAGCCTTAGCAAATAAGATATGCAGTTTTGCTACACAGCAGGCGCAAAAGAATGTTACCACAATGGAAATTTAGATTGCTCGTTATTTATCTAGTCACAAAGAATACTATTCTATTTAAATACAGTTTGCGAGCTTTACGTTGAACACCAATCCAATTGTATGTAACCAATCGCCGAACTTGAGGTATTTTGGATATTTTTCGATGAATCTTTAAATAGAATGAGATTGGTGTTTACTTTAAGCTTGCAAACTTGATTTAAAGAATTGTTACCACCAATCAATGTTTGTTTAATTTTATTACCTTTACGTACATGTGTGGCGAAAGCTGCAAAAATTTAATGTTCGTGATTGAATAGAAATTGTGCAGCCGAAATTTGCAGTCAAGTATAATGTCTGCAAGACTACTAGAGGAGAGAGCCGCCTATCTAAATTTTATTTCCATATATATTCAATGCGGTTTGATCCTCGATAGTCGAGTGGTGAGGAGACACCACTTGTACCAAATTCCCAAGAAACTCCATGAAATGTCACAAATACCGTTCATGCTACGGCGTCCCCGGCAAGCGACGCGCTCTGTATCAGCGCGAAAACACCTATTTATTTCGGGTGTTGGAATGTTCGATGTTCCGAAATGGCTGCCAACCGCCCGGCATGGAGAGGTATAATCCGGGATTTCTATGGAGCCGGCTTATCCTCCAAAAGGAGTCAGCCGCAGTAAAGTAAAGTAAAGTAAGATCCTCAATAGTCAGTTTGCCGTCGTACTCTGGTAATGGTCATGGGATGTCGAAACGCGGCAGTGAGTTTCGACTGGCAGTAGTTTTGTTATGTTATTCGACGACTCGTTAAATACAATGGGATTTGTGTTTACTTCAAGCTCGCAAACTTGATTTAAAGAACTGTTACCACCACACGCGCAATCAATTACTGCTTAAATGAGTTATTAATTTGCTTAGTTTATATTGACTTGAGTCTGTAAATAATGGGACAACTAATGTTCGTGGCTGCATATAAATTGTGCAGCCGAAATTTGCAGTCAAGTACAACGTATGCCAGACTGCTAGAGATGAGAGCCGCATATCTAATTTTGCTTTCCGTGTGTACGCTTTGCGGTTTGATCCTCATTAGTCTGGTTTTCGTCGTACTCTGATGATGAACATGGAAGTTCGAAAACCGTCATTACGTGTAACTGAGAGTAGTTTTGCTGTCGTTCGACGACTGTTTAAATAAAATGGGATTGATGTTTACTTCCACTTTGCAGTCAATGATTGTTTGAATGCTTTGCTAATACTATTCTATCCTTGACTGCACACACATTATGGCTATTATTAAAGCACTGTTGTTAATAAAAATTCTTTGAATCAAGTTCTCGAACTTGAGATAGACACAAGTATTGCTATATTTAACAAGTCAAAAAACATAGAAACTCCTACGTCAGTCACACGTCACACATACCGATGCGTATATACCTTCAATTCCAATCATCGTACTATTTCGGCAAACTGACAATTGTTGATCAAACTGCAATGCATATATAAGTTAAGGTAGACTAGAAATGTGTTACTCTCAGAATTTATTTAACCAATCGAGAACATGGCAAAACTGCAGACAGTCGCACAAGTGATGCGTTGATTCTTTCCTTGACTATCTTCATGCAATAACGGTAAGCTTACTAACGAGAAATTAAACCTTGTGTATCGCTAAATACGCACAGATTTTTCTCGAGAGTTAATTTTCTGTAGGCTTTGACTAATTGTTCATTAGAGGAAAGTTTCCGCAAATGTATTAAAATTTTGGTTATGATGACAAGTTAAATTGTGGTCGCATACACGGCTAAAATTCTTAAATATATTATTTTTGATTTTGCTTGGATGGGATGGACAATAGCCATGGAAACCTTCGGGCTGAATTTTTTGCGAGCCCTAGCCGGTCGTACTAGCTCTGTCAAAATGGACCTAGCTGGCACTATCGCGATACGGCAGTTCTAGTATTTTTGAAATCTCGAATTTGAACTAATTGCGCTGTTATCAGTACGAGGCAAATTAGTAGTGATGAGATAAGAAGCGGTTTCCGCTGCTGGACGAAACTTTGTTTACTAGCTCTTCGGCATCGGGAGCTCGCCAATTTGCGTTTGCGGACTGTCTACGAGTGAGGAGACTTAATCTGCATCACTATTCCTCACTAGGGATGAGTGACTTTGTGCTCCTACATCCCACGCATGTATAATTATATGTTTACTTATGTAACAGTTAGGCAATTGTTGCTTAATATTGGTTTCAAGTGCATTTTTATCGTGTTGCTATGTAGCGGATGTCTTGATTTACTATTTTTGTTTCGCGTTTGTGTGACATTATCTGTACTTTCAATGATATTTTACTCTGAAAATAAGTTTTCCGGAGTTGAAAATTGACATCTGATCTACGTTGATTATGAAATTTAACCCATATAGATAATCAATAAAATAATTTAGAAATTTTAAATAATTAGTCTTATTTTGAACCTTTAATTAGGTGCTCTTCATTATAGGAGCAATTAAGACTTAATAGATTGCACCGGCGTGAATCCGTTTTATATTCGCCTACAGTTCGTTTGTCCAGTAAAGCGCTATGTTCTCTGAGAGGGTCAGTTTAGTGTAAAACGCAAGAAAGTAGATTGTGTTACGAGAAAAAGATAAGTGAGCCACAATCAACGCCAGGTAGCAGAGGATTAGGTCACCTTCAAGGATTGGGTTCTCGGTGTCATCACATTTCTTGGCTGTAATCTTCGCGTTTTATGATATCAGACCTCACACAGTGACCATATTATTGCATATTTATAGTAAAGCCATCTTAATCTCAGTCATCTTAAACTATGTGATACAGTTCACGGAGGGGTTGGATTGCATTATTATGCAATACAGTGAGAGGCAAACGCCGGCTGTATTGCCGATGTGGCTTTGTCTTGTTGTTTACTTGGGCAATTAATGATTGTTTATGTTGTCTTTATTTTTCTAACCCACGTAGCTGTGAACTGTCTCGTTTTAAAAGCCAAATTATTGCTGTTGAGGTTCATTAAATGATTCAGGACTTTTTCAGACAAGTTATTTTGCTATTGAACAATAAATGATTGCGCGGGTGATGCGAACATTTCTTTAAATCAAGTTTTCGTGCTTGAAGTAAACGCCAACCCCGTTGTATTTAACCAGTCGTCGACCAACATAGAAAAACTACAGCCGGTCACACTTACTGACGCGATTCGAACTTGCTTGATCATCATCAGAGTACGACGGCGAACTGACTAGCTTGCGTGCCGTGTTGTTGAAATTTTTATAAAAACTCTTCCTCATTTGACTCGGCAAAGTATTTTCCTTAATTGAACAGCGTGAAAAAATAAATAACGCAAATTTGGAATTTTTGTGATTATTTGAAGGAGTGTGAAAACTGTAGTTTTAGGTACACAATCACATACGAAAGAATATGCGACTCGCGCTTATCTAGAAAAAGAAACATCATTAACTATAAGGTGTTTGAGCAAACAAAATTATAAATTAAGTGTATTTAATTCATTTTTTAACAGTAATTTTGTGTGATGAGCAATGGACTGCGGAATGAAAAAAAACACGTTTCCGGTATATATCAATGATATAGAGGAGTAGGGCAATATCCCATGTTAGACACAGCTCAACTTTTGACTAGATAAGCAATGCCTAGTATCGGAGAAATTTATTTCTCCTAAACGGTACACCATTCCACTTATCTGGAATTAAGACTATAATAGAAGCAATATCAAAGGTGTTCATTCAGAGCGCGGCTTCAGAGCATAATTACTATATATATATATATATATATATATATATATATATATATATATATATATATATATATATATATATGATATGTACCGATGCTAAAAATGGTAAAACTATCATTTATTTCACTAAAGTTAGAATGAGATTGTCTACTATTCTTTATTACCTTATCATTACTATTTTTTAATTACCTTGTTGATATTTTTTAAATATTGTGATATTCATTGTGGAGTATCATCACCGGTCAACAACTTTTCACACCAAATATAGGTAAATAATAGATTAATTATTTAAATTAGGTTGAGATCATGATATATACACTTGACCCATTAAGTAAATACAGTATAAATTAAGTATTGAATAGTGCGGAAAAGGCAATTCGTCTAGTAGACCGGTAACGTCCTTATTGGTAACTCGCCAAGTACTGACCGGAATAAGTAGCGGATAGGGCTCGCATCCTGGCACGCTTGATTCAGAGTCTTGCTCAAACCACTGAGCCGCATAATGGTCACTGAACGTCAATTTATCTGTGCTCACGCCGAAACACTTTAAATGGGAAGGTGTGTGTAATTGGCATATGCACTTAATACATTGTTAATACTGCTTTACTTACAATATAAAACGAGTTAATTAAGATTAATATATTGGTTTGGGGATAAGTAAAGTAATTCAAATTTTCAACACCTGCATTAAAGTAGTATATGGATATATGATGGCATGCTCACAAATAAAATTTGAGCATTGTAAAAGGCAAGCACCAAAGAATGCCGATATTGGCAAAGTTTTAAGTGTTCAGCATGATATTTTTTTGCGTTTCCATGTTATTTATTCTAGTAAGAAGCCTCACGAAGTTGTGATAATTCACAGCATTTTTACTATATATAAATAAATAAATAAATATATACATATATATATATATATATATCTTATAATTAGGAAAACACAAATATATATATATATAATTATAAGAATACTGTGTTAAATTAAAAGGAATGGACATTATAAAGATATATATATATATATATATATATATATATATATATATATATATATATATATATATATATATATATATATATATAGGAGAGAACATTGTAATTTAAACGCCTGTTTTAAATCAAATGTTGAATACACGTCTGCAATTGCGCAACACATCGTCGAAACATCTCCAGACGTAGCATTCAAAATAATTAATAAATGCAATAACAAAAGGAGCTAGCCAGATGCGAAGCCTTATGGATAAACAAATTTCAACCGGATTTATGCAAGCAGAAGCATGCTCAGGCATTGAGTTTGAACTGGATGTGACGCACGCAATTGATTGGTTTCCGTTTTTTCACACTCTCTCTATATTTCTATCTTTTTTGTTTTCCAATGTATATATAAAGAAATGTTTATTAGTAGATATTTGAGGAGATAATGAGAACGAAATTTTTCTTGTATCTGATAAAATTTCTTGTTTTTGCACATAGGAAGGCTACAATGAATTCTATTAAAGCTTGTATTTCAGTAAGAATATATATATATATATATATATATATATATATATATATATATATATATATATATATATGATAATTTATAATATAATATTTTAAATTTTATCAGTCATATTGTGAGGTTGGGACTTCGTATCACACTCGTACAGATCAGTAAACTAAAATCCCATTCGTCAATGAGATTACACATTTTGTTCATGCTGCCTACGGTACATCTGCTTTGTTTTACATTAACAAAATAAAAAAAAGCATGTAAAGGAAGATATTTCCTCTGAAATAAATATATACTATTTGCTTTCAGTCCAATGTTTACAGATTTGTTTACCATTTTTTATCTATAAAATATATTATCTTCAAAACGAGTTCCGTCCTCATTTGTGCATATTCGGAACCCCCAGGAACTTATTCTCAAATTCGTTCCATGTTTTCATTTCAAGAAGGGTATACAATACCAGTCAGTGAGATGGTGAGAATACGCACTTAGTTGTAACAAATCTTATTTTAACTTAATGCGATGATAAAGAACAATAAACATAAGGACTTAAAAAAAATTAGTTTAAGAGGAAGTGCTGAGGAATTTATTTGTTCGCAGTTTGATGATTATTCCGAATAAATGGATTATTCGAGCCTGAGTCTCAAGGCTCTCTTATGGTAGTGGCCATAGGGCCTCTACGCACACATGTTTACATATCTCTTCACAACTAAATAAATATAATGGTGACTATTTATTTTTTCAATTAAACAATAAATGATTGCGCATGTAACAATTCTTTAAATCAAGTTTGCGAGCTTGGAGTAAACACCAATCCCATTGTATGTGGTTTAATCTTAGCTAGTCAGTTTGCCGCCCTACTCTGATGATGACCGTGGAAGGTCGAAACGCTTCAGTGCGTGCGAATGGCGATAGTATTGTTATGTTATTTAGTTTTTCATTCTAAAATTTAATTTTAAAATATCATCAAGTTTTATCGAATGCAATTTTTCTAAATTGTTATAGGATACAGCAGAAGTTCACAAGTCCTCACCTGCCATGCCGGAATCAGAAAATCGAAAAAAAATTGCCAACCTTCTAGGCAACGTCGTTAAGCTGCGTGAAGCTTTGGCTGAACTTGCATTTGCATCGTGCAACTCGCTCAAAGAGATGGAAGAAGATTTCGCCCGTGTGATGCTGGTCTGTTCGTCAGCATTTACAATGGCGCACAAACATTCGAATAAACGATTTGTCACCGTGGATAGCCTTTCGATGTACGATGAGGGTCTCGCAATGTCTTTAGAAGAAAACATGACTAAAACTGAGGGTGGAGACAATAGTCGACTTGCAGTTCAAAATTGTGAATCGCAACTAGTGCTAGAACTGCATCAGCTGCGCCAGTTGCTAAGCCATAAACAGGCTAAAGCCTTGAAAGATGAGGCTGAAATCAACAGGTTGTCTAAGAGCCTGGCTAATACCGGAGATGCTTTAACCAGCTGCCTTTTAGAACAGGACAGTAAAAGCAACAATAACGATATTCGAATGGAACAGTTTGATTTAACCTATAAGCTAAAGTGTGCTGAGGCGGCAAGTCTAGAACTGCAAGAAGCACGTGATGCCCTTGCCCTAGAGGCTGGTCGTCTTTCCACCGAATTGGCTGCAGAACGCGAAGCTAGGGCTAATCTAGAGAGGCAACTGTCCATGTACTGTCAGGCAAATGCGTTGATCGTAACAGATGTAGACTTGAATGTACAAACGGTGACAGAGGAAATGGCGATTCCATCACTGGTTCAGTGTGCTCCATCTATGAATATAACTCAGACTAGCGCAGCACTCACCACACAAGTCGCCGAAGTGCAGGATTGCTGGAAATATGAAAACAACGTTAATAATGCAATTGGTGAGAATCAGAGTAGATTTTGGTGTAAATGTATTTTAAATCCGTTCTTTTTAGTGTAAATTTTTGCATTCTTCTAGATTTTATTTTCTGTGTAAATTGTTTTATGACATTTTATTAAAGTAGCCTCATGAAATGTCTGATCGAGCTATCGGTGTTACAAAGCTCATGACCCAATATTATCTGACTGTTTAAGTCAAGTTTGCCAACTTGAGATATTATTAATCTCATTTTGTGGCTAGTCGTACAACTTTGAAAACTCCATAAAAGAATATAATTAAAAATGTCCTTTGTGTTTATATGGAGTCAGAAAACTTGACTGTTATAATTTTTATAAACACTTACCGAATTTTGCTTGCTTAATTTATTACATTACTGCGATAAACATAAACTGGTTGAGTGAATGTTTGGTTGTTCGGTCAAGGTACGTTTTAAATTTACGACAAATTTATTATAAATGACCCTAAAAAAGGATCATTGCTCAATTTTTTTTGATTTAGTTGTACTTTAGACTTTTGAGAGGTTGCATGTTGCTACACGACGATTTGTGAGCTGTTTGTACATTCGCTCTTGAATGTTTTAACGAGAAGTAGATGAAGAGTTGAAATGTCTCTGATTAGGGTAGTGGATCGTTCCTCACCACGTAGCTGGATATGTCAATTTCGCCAAGTCTCAAAGGCAACACTCCGATAACCGGCTTAATTAGACTTATTTTGCCAAAGAAGTGATCGTTTTTAAAGGTTTTTGGCTGAGAATTGAGGGAAAATTTATTTCATGTTAAAAATTTTACTAGTCAGATACTGCCGGCATTTATTACTTCATTATGTTGTGTATTCGAAATAGTGAGTATGCTGTATCACTATTCTCTTACTAGGATTTACTATAAAAAGAATAAACTGTGCTCTCTAGAGGTCGATTTTATTCTTCGTGTTTGATGTAGTAATGATAAAGAAAACTTTAGCCAGAGAAATGACATGCGACCAGATGCTCCGAAGTATCAGAATTGATCCGAATACAACAAGCTTAAATGTACGAAACTGTAGAGTAAACATCAGTTCAGTACGAAATTATTAAAAGTATTTATTTTAGCTTGCAGATGTGGAACATATACCTGTTTTGAATTGAAAAGGTTTACGTTAACATTGCGTATTTTAAATGTTTTCTAGAAAATTCTAAGGCCGATAGCGAGGATATTGATAATTTTGATAGTATCAGTCAGCGAAATCAAGCTCTTGATGAAACGACAAAGCTTCAAAACGACCCGGAGAGCATCGGTTATTGTGCTGCTAGTCAAGCTTCTATTGACGATTCTGGTTCTGTGCATCGATCTCTGGCCAGTGTACAGCAGCATCTCTTTCAGTTATGTACCGACCTGGAGTTGGCCAAAACTCATATTAATCAGCACCTTATCAGACCTCATGCATTGCTGTTAAAAGACGAGCCGGTTAAGGATGATGACGCTATTGTTACTGCTGGTAATGATGTAGATTCATTTGTCGATTTTCTTGCAAAAATGGAGCGTGAAATAGTTAGTCTTCTACATGAAGTTAACTGCCTACACTTAAAGGAAAGCGAAACAGAAACCCATCTGGATGAAGCATTGTTAAGTCTCTCGGAGGAGTTAACTAATGCGCGTTTGGAGAATTGCCGCCTTGAGGCGGAGCGAGTTCAGTTGGTGAGTAAAATGTCTAATGTGATAGACGAACATTCAACTTTTGCAGATGTAGCCTCGGCAATGGAAGAACCGTCAAACAGAAACGAAGCCGTCATTTTGGCGCAAAGCACATATTCTCTACAGAACTGTAATGAAGCTGCTTATGGAAAAACAACGTCTCAAACTAACCAAGGTATGGTTTTTCAATTAATTTGAGTTCAACCATTAATTAGGGCATTAGCAATAATTTTAAGTTTGCTATTTGGATTTTCTGTGAAGCCTTGAGTGCCGCCGAAGTTTGTGAAACTGTTGTTGTGAAATTTCTTGAAAGAGCACAATGATAAAAATCCATTTTGACATTAATATATTGATTTGCAAAACGGATTTCTCATAAATTCAAACAAACAGTTAATGCATCATTATATGCTAAATTAATTAATGAAATTATTTAAAAAAATAAATCTCCGCTATGAGAGTTGCATAACTAGCAGCTTTGCAAATTAGAAACTGTCATTTCATGGGAACCCATCCGCGGCAAATTCTGGCCAGTACGTGATGAGGTCCCAATAAGAACGAAACCGGTCTACTGGATGAATTGCCTTTTCTACACTATACAATTCTTCGTTTATACTGGCATATGTGTGTACTTAATAGATCAGGTGTTTATATAAAGTTCGCAAACTTGATTTAATTAATTTTTATCACCGCCCGCGCAACCAGTGTTCATTTAAATGGAGGTATTCGACTGAAAACGGTGATATATCTCTGAAGAAAGTAGTAAAAAATATGGAGATATCATCCGAAGTTAATAAAACCGCTATGCAAAATTTTTTTATAGAATGTAACTAATATTTTTTCTATAATTCTCTATTAAGGTGAACTAGTTACTACGGTCGGTTTTGATAAACCATTTGTTCCTGGAACGGGGAGAAGTGTCTCAGCTACGCAACTTGCGCTGTTTGGCCGATTTGATGAACTGCAGAGAATCGGCGTGGAGCAGGGAGTTGAATATGCCAACCTGTTGCACGCGCACACAGAGCTTGCTGCACAGTTGGAACAAGCACGTTTAGAAAACAGCCGTGTAACGGAAGAACGTGGGCGTTTAACGTACGAACTAGCTGGTCTTCGTCATCAGTCCGGCCAGTTAGCTGCAAAGGCCGAGTTGTTGGCTGGCCGTGCCGCCGCTCAACATAAACGGAAATTAAACTGTGATGAAGAGCACCGACACAAATCAACAGGCACATGCACTGATATGTCGCTAACACATGATTGTAAAGATCACAAATTGTCCTGTGTTGTATTCAACGATCAGAAACCGATTCAGGGCGCTGTTGAAAAACTCGAGGATTGTGCTGCTCGCCTTGTCGAACTGGAGCAATCGGTTAGAAGTCTCAGATGCAATTATATACCAATCGGTAGCTCTGACCCAGTGCATACTATCATTACAGCACCAAGCCAAAGCATTGACGTTATTTGGCCAAGCAGTGTTTTCTCACGAAAACTAAGACATCGTTGCCATCCTTTTAGATCAAGTAATTTGCGGCAGAGAAAAATGGACAAAGTCAAAAGGTATTATAAATTTAGTTGGGCTGCTCTCCCACAAAATGCTTTCAAGACACGTAAAGGTAAAATACTGACGGAAAAACTTCCACACGGACAAAATAAAATGGAAGCGTATGCACTATCTGATATCGATGGTGTCATGAGCGATAATCGACAATTGAGAGAGATGGCCTCACTTGTTCCAGAAATGCGCCGGTTAGCTGCAGAAAAGGACATGGAATTAGCGCGAGCTTTACTCTTGATAAATGAACTGGAGGAAGAAAATTTATCTTTGAAATGCAGTGTGAGTTCAAATTATGAACTTCTAGCAACACAAACTGAATCAAAAGTGAACTCGCAAGCCGACAAAGATGATGTAATCGTACAGTCATTTGCTGGTCAACCATTCTTGCATGAAGCCACTCAATCCAAACCTGACTCAATAGATTTACAACGCTGCTTCGAGTCCAAAGATGATGAAGTAGAAGAACGTGCTGGCGATATTCGACGATTGTGCAACGCCAAGAAAGGTATTGAGGCTCGTATTTTGCATGCAAAGAGGGATTTGGATGCGCTTCAGAAACAGCAAGCCATAGAACTGGATGCTCGAGAGCTGGAAATCAAGGAGAAAGCTGCATTTATCCGAGAAATTGAGCAGAAGCTTAACAATCTACGCAGCAATCTTGGTGCATCAACAGGAATGTCAGACTCCTGCAGTCATGAGGAAGACACAGAAACTAGTAAGCTTATAAATAAGAAGAAGGTACTGCAAGTCAGTATGTCAGAGGCATTGGATAAGAAAAATCTTGTACAGGCTAACCGAGGGGAAGATCTAGAGTTAGCAAGACGTGCACTCAATGATCTAGAGGTTAAAAAGACGAACCTGAAAAATCAAATAGATCAGTTGCAGAAGCAAACTTTCACTAAGGGTAACGTTAAGGATAATTTGTCGTATTACACGTGTATAAATGATGATGTGACGCCAGAGCGACCGATTAATGGCGATGAGGTGATACTATCAACTACTAGCGGTCCTACGAATCTGGAAATTTCTTCTCGTGATTTGAGCAGAGATGAGACACAAAGACTAATTTTGGACACTTTGTCCTGCAAAACGTATCACGTAGATACTGTAGATAAAGCACAGTTTGATGAGTTGAAATTCTTTTTGACGCGCAAAGAAAGTAAAATAGAAAAACACAACAAACAGGTGGCCGGATTGAAACAAGAAATGGACCGGGTAACAGAGGAAAATGTAAGGCTTGCCGAGCGTGTTGATCAATTCAACGATTTGAAGTTTCTTTTGAATAACAAGGATGCGGAAATTAGCAGACTAAAAGAAGAAATATTTGACTGGAATAGACGTTATCAGCGCCTCGTAGAATCCCTTCAAGAAGTAACCGATCATCTAGAAAAGACGGATCGGGAGAAAGTGGATATTGAGATTAGTATGTCTAACCTCAAATTATTGAACGACGAGCAATTAATGAAACTACAAGAAGAAAATGGTCAGATTGTAACACAAAACTCATGTCATTCCGAGCAAGTTGCTCAAATCAGCGATTTGAGATTCATTTTGACAAGCAAAGATACGGAAATTGTAAAGTTGCAAATAGAAATTTCTGAGTGGACCAAACGTTACGCACGTCTTGAGGAGTCCCTGCGTCAAATGGAAACGTGCATGGAAAATTTAAATCAGGATAAAGAAGAGATCGTTACTTGTGAACCGATGCTTAAATCATTGTCTGAATACCAGTTAATCGATTTAGAAAGAGAAATCCATCAGCTAAGCACACAAAACCAATGCCTTTCTGAGCAAGTTACTGAATTTAACGACTTGAGGTTCATTCTGACTAGAAAAGATGCGGAAATTGAAGGGCTAAGGGGAGAAATTTCTGAATGGAGCAAACGTTATGAGCGTCTAACGGAGAATCTGCATGAAATGGAAAATTGCCTGGAAAAGGCAAATCAGGATGCGGAAGACATAAGTAATCGTGAGTCTAAGTCAAAATCTTTGCATGAAAAACAGTTAATGGAATTAGAAGAAGAAATTTGTCAGCTAAAAACACAAAACCAATGCCTTTCTGAGCGAGTTACTGATATTAACGACTGGAGGTTCATTTTGACTGGAAAAAATGCGGAAATTGAAGGGTTAAGGGGAGAAATTTCTGAATGGAGCAAACGTTATGAGCGTCTAACGGAGAATCTGCACGAAATGGAAAATTACCTGGAAAAGGCAAATCAGGATGCAGAAGACTTCAATAATCGTGAGTTTAAGTCAAAATCTTTGCACGACAGACAGTTGGTTGTGTTAGAAGAAGAAATGTGTAAGTTAAAATCACAAAACCAATGCCTTTCTGAGCGAGTTACTGAAA
>JAQBSW010012202.1:0-17507 GCA_029291075.1 Eudiplozoon nipponicum | reverse complement strand
GCCATCCACGACGCAGTGCGCCATTTTATCAGCATCATTGGCAGTAGCAGATTTGTTGTTTTCACAGATCATGCACCACTAGTTAGCGCACTTCGAAACGCAACTTCATCTATCGCCAAGTACCCTGCCAGAGTGGAAAGACAGCTTTCTCGTCTAAGCGAATGGCAATTTGACGTCTTTCACGTCAAGGGCAAACAGAACTTCATTGCAGATGCCCTGTCTAGGCCAGACGTCTCTCTACAACCACCTTCACCGTCACCATTCACTGTCAACTCCGTGGCACTCAGTGAACCTGCACTAACGCCAACTCTCCTGCGAACTGAACAACGCGGTGACATTCACATTCAAAGATCAATAGCCCGTCACCCAACCAAGTTCATATGCCGTCTGTGGGAAGGCTTACCAATTGTTTACTTCACGGGTACGCAGCCCAACAAGCCAGTTCTGCCGACCAGCCTTCAGAGGAAGGTTTTCGATTCAATTCACTCAATTTCTCACCCAGGAAGCCAAGCGACTGTCCGACTTCTTACAGATCGTTTCTGGGGTCACAGACTTAGGCAGAATGTTAAACGATGGGTCTCAGAGTGTGCAATTTGTCAGAAAAACAAGATCACACGACACACTCGTTCTAAGTTGCAAAATTTTCGGTCTACTTCTCGCCTAGCCATCGTCCACATCGACATAGTTCATCTGACAAAGGTTCAAGGTTTCAGCTACCTTCTAACTATGATCGATAGATTTACACGGTGGCCTGCGGCATTACCTCTTGGCACCATTTCTGCAGACGAAGTAACTAACGGTTTTATCTCTGCATGGATATCCAATTACGGTGTTCCCAATGAGGTCATCACGGACAGAGGCACTTGCTTCTCATCTGATCGTTTCAAAACCACCTTGCGGTACATGGGATGCATCTTACGCCAGACGACTGCCTACCATCCCCAAGCTAATGGCATGGTAGAGAGAATGCATAGGGAACTCAAAGCAGCTTTAGCATCCTCGTCCATTAATGGCAACTGGGTCGATGCACTACCTTTAGTTCTGCTGGCCATGCGTTCTCGTACTCGAGAATCCATTAAAACGTCTGCGTCACAACTCTTGTATGGCATGGATCTACGCCTGCCTAGTCAGCTCCCACGTCTACTACCGGCACAAGATGACCCACAAAACGAAGCTACCCGCCTTCGACTTCATTTCGGTAACATGTCCGAACAGCAGCCGAGACACACGCCTCGTCCAGTCTTCGTTCACCCACAGCTCCACAGCTGCAAGAGAGTACTCGTTCGCAACAATACTGCTGTTGCACCACTACAACCCAAGTATCGCGGTCCTTACCCGATTTTACTAAAACAGCCAAAATACTTCATCATTATGCAAGGCGCTACACCGACATCAGTAAGCATAGACAGGTTAAAACCGTTTATCGAACTACCTGATCCTGAGAGCGTTCAACCTTCTACACACGTCTCAGGCTCCGTCTGCCCACAATCTCAACCTGCTTTGTATAACGCGTAATTAATTTTTTTTAAACATTAACATTTAACTATAAAATTTTTTTTAAACTTTACGTTAATTTTTAGTAATTGTCTCACGTGGCATAACCACCTGTTCTTAGCTAACAATTGTATAGCATTTTTGAACAGTTCTTTGGTATTATGCCATCTCTGAGGCAATGTTCGTGTACATATTTTTATGCAATTACCTTTGATTTTAATGTATATATTTTTACATTATAATGTATTTCTCACACATGACATTACACTGCCTATTTTGGTATGACCAGCTACTTAGAGCTAACGCTTTCGTGTAGCAACACTAAGTAGTGATCAGCTTCATATCATGGTACAGGCCACTTTCAATGCATATCTCAACTTTATCTATTTCACAAAGACCACTCTACAAATGTCATGACTACAACGTCGAGCACTCTAGCTCCTTTGGTCGTATACAAACATATTGACAACGATCCAACCTGCTTAGGTTTTTAACTTAAACCTGGCAAATTCAGAGGCGATTTACCTCGAAATCTTCACGCTGCGGCTCCAAAAAACTTACACTGCTCTATTTTTGCCTCACGTGCTATGACCGTCCACTAGAGCTAACAATTTGTGTAGCAATTCCTAGTGGTTACCTGGCATCATATAATTGTTGAAGCAACCAACAAGCATATTTAAGCCCAGCACTTATGGTTCATCATATTTTTGCTTAACTTGGTTCGAACTCTGTCATGCATTTCTTATCTAGCCTCGCAGAGAGGAATATTTTTTCTTTTTTTTCAGAGAGGAAAGTGTTGTAACGACACAAATCAATCGCCGACATATTGCGTAAATTAAATTCAAATTTATTTACGTTGCACCAATGAGAAAAAAGCAAATTGCCGTTTAACCACGTCTAACCACGTTTAACCAATAGTATGCAAGTACACATATTGCATGCTATTTAAGCACGGTAATTTACCATGCAAGTCAGTTGTGGCATTTGCCTTCTACCTGCTTCACGCGTGTGCGTTCTGTCGGTTGTCAATACGTGTGCGCTCTGTCGGCTGTCAATACCTACTCATCCTGTTGCGGGATACCGGAGAGACGAGCCAATTGAGTGCAGGACCTGCAGGACACCATCCACAACGCGATCACAGCTCAACCACGGGAGCAACAAATCAACCAGAGTCCACCCAAGGCTCTAGGACATCTTCAACGCTGAAGACTTCAAGAGAACGCATTACCCGGCCCTCTTAAGGGCCCCCATATCAGTAACTAATCTCTATTCAAAGCACCTTAACCGAGTTTGTAACGTCGTACGGCATTTACTTGAAGCCGGGGAGTTTACAGTAGCTTGATTTTAATATTTCAACTTTGTAATATGTCAAAATTGTGCGTATTTGTGTTTGTTTGTGTGTTTGTGTGTTTGTGTACTTTTAATAAGTGATTTCTCTATTGCTTGTTGATATAGATTTTCGGAGAAAGAAAGACTGCGGTAGACATATGTGAATGTATTGCGTTAATTTTGACTTACACTCTAACATTTAAATTATTTTATTACTGGTTGTTAAATTGTCTGACGAATTTTCAGGTGAGGCAAAGTAGCCTCTTTTGTAACGACAAAAATTAATGGCCGACATATTGCGTAAATTAAATTCAAATTTATTTACGTTGCACCAATAAGATAAAAGCGAAATTGCCGTTTAACCACGTTTAACCAATGGTGTGCAAGTAGACATATTGCATGCTATTTAGCACAGTAATTTACCATGCAAGTCAGTTGTCGTATCTGCGTTCTGCCTCGTGTTACACATGTGCGTGCTGTCGGCTGTCAATACCTACGCTGGATATTGATTTGTTTCACCAACAATTGGCAACATTCGTGACTCACCGTGTTGCTCTTCAACCAGCAAGACGAGCCAATTAATGCAGAACTTCAACGAAGTTGTCCACATCGTGATAACAACAGCAGGAACCACAACCAGAGTCCACCCAAGGAACAGAACATCAACTTACATATATATAACTTACGAGAACGCCGCCAAGGCCCTGTTAAGGGCCCCCTATCAGTAACTAATCTCTATTCAGAGCACCTTAACCGAGTTTGTAACGTCGTACGGCATTTACTTGAAGCCGGGGCGTTTACACTTTCTCTGTTTGAGATTTGCGTTTTATTTACTATTTTAACAATTTTATAAGTAGAATCGGGCACTGCAGTAATTGTTTTGCTGTATAAAGCACGAGGTCGTCAATTGCTAGGCCAAACGTTTGTATTCGGAGTTTTACTTCTCTTAGGTAGTCTGCTAACTAAGGCTGATGAGCAGTGTCTGACTAGATGTCAGTGGCCCAAGATTCCTACCGCAGCCGAAAATAATGGTTTATATGGCAGTGAAAAATTAGCTACATTTGTCTTTTGTATGCCTGTTAATGACTCGTCGAATCCACAAAATAAAATTACACGTTGAGAAGAAGATGTTTTGTCAAATTGGCAAGTGATCTATTCTTGACGAATATTAATGTATACAAATAATTGTAATGCATCCTGCCAGAAGATAGAAGATAATAATTATTAATAATAATCGTAAAGTTAAATGTAAATGCAAGAATGTAAATTAAATCTTGTTTGTTTGTGTAGCATGCAAAAGAGTGTCTCAGTGATTGGACTTGCAGAATTAGAAGTGGACATGCTTTTGTTCGAGCCCTAATCGTGGAAAATACAGGAAAGTATTTGAAGAGTTCTAAAATGGTTGCAACTGGTCTATTAAATGAATTTCATATTCTACAATACACAGTGTTTAGATTAGTGTGAAATATATATATATATATATATATATATATATATATATATATATATTACTGGCCAAGGATAACAAAATTCAGCAACAATCTACTAGTATCCAGCCAAGAACCAACAGGCCCTCGACTAGAATCAACAAACGTACAATCGGATTGGCAACAAGGTGAAGTTGAGATAACAGAGGCGCATACGAGGCAACAAGGTGAAGTTGAGATAACAGAGGCGCATACGATGACAGAAGTCTCCAAACAGTGTGAGCGTTTAACACGACAATCAACATTAGCGTTGTTACCAAGCGAAAATAGCACCCTTGCGCAGCGGGGTGAAACGATCAACTATACTGGGAAAAATAGCACTTGTATAGATAACAGTGAACAATTTGCACAAATGGCTAACTCTCAAGTTATCAAAACAATAATGACAAGATCTCAGACATCACTTCGCAATACTGCGAGAATGACCTTTACATGCAAACACACATACACAACACAAACACAGACGCATACACACTCACCTACTAGTCAAAACAAGAAACAGCAGTAATAACGAGTCAGATTTGTCACCGATAACATAACCAATTGACAACCCAAAATGTATAAATATGTATGATTGTATAAGAGATGATTAGTATTCACGAAATAAATGGCCTTATCCACTTTGTTATTTGTGTTGTTTTCCTAATTATAAGAATATATATATATATATATATATATATATATATATATATATATATATATATATATATTGAGAATAGTGCTTATATCAAGATCGAAAACTTGATTTAAATTTATATATATATATATATATATAATTATATATAATAATAATTATTATTATAATAATAATAATAATAATCACGATAGCAGCTTTACTACTAATAAAAGTAAGAATATTCATAATTTTACTATTAATATTAATAATGCTAATAATAGCAACTACAGTAACAACACTAATTAGAATAATTCTACTGCTGCTATTGGCTTTTACAGCTTTTGTAACCTATATATATATATAAGTAATAAAATTAAAAAATCAAAGTTTGCGCGGATGGTGGTAGCAATTCTTTAAATCAGTTTTGCGAGCTCCTAGGAAAAAATAATGCCATTGTTTTGGACAAGTCGTCAAAGACCATTGCAAATCTACCTTTAGCCAAACATACTGACGCATCATCATTAGAGTACGACAGTAGACTGATTAGTGAGGTCCAAACTGCAATACACATATGTGGATTGCAAAATTAGATATGCGGCTTTTACGCCTAGTAGTCTCGCATAAAGTTTACTTGATTGGAAATGTCGACTGCACAATTTCAATACAATCACAAATATTAACTGATTGCAGCTTTCGTAAAACGTACATAGATAATACAAATACACAACCATTGAGTGCGTAATGAACAATACAAATTCATTCAACTGTAAACACATCCCACAAGAAAAGAATGTGTGCTCACGCAACAGCCAATAAAACAAAGAGTGATTATAAGTCAAACCATTGACACAGAAAGGAAAGGCTAAACAAGAAACATTATTTAGTATATGAAAGACAATTTTGTCAAGCATGCGGCATTATATCTCAATTGTTAGAGCAACAGTCTTTGAAACAGGCATCGCAAAGTTCGAGCCCTGTCCGTGGCTGATATTGGACGGAATTTTTAAGAGTTCCCAATAAAGACGACGTTCAACTAGATGAATTACCCCTGCTATGTTATAAAATGCTTAGTTTATACTGATAATTGTATGCATATAATGGGACAGGTGCTTAAATCAAAATCGAAAACTTGTGTGTTCAGTACAAATTTTTCTCCCCCATTTCCAGAAAATTGATCACACATAGCACCAGATGGTATCGTCCTGTTTAGATCTGTCGAAATCTAAATGGTATTTCTAACTATGTTATATATACCTGTTTATAATAAAAGTTTACTTTCATTAAAAAAATTTAATCCTTAATTATAATTACAAATTTAGCTAGACGTTAACAAAAATGAAACGTAAATAATATTAAACACATGAAGTCTTAGCTCACATACCTCAATAAAAGTATAACAAAAATTATAAGTTAGAACTTGGTTGAAGGTTACGTGTAGGGCGTGGCAGTGGCAGTTGTGTCTTAGGAATTATCGACGTAGACGCACTTGCGCCCCAGTTCCATTTCCAGTCGCGGCAAAATTTTGCAATTACTGCACGATACCGGTTTAGATTATGACGTGCTCTTGCTGCCGCATACAATGTTTAATTTAAACTGACAAAATGAATATTTTAAATATCTAACTTTCAAAATTCAATTCAATAATACCTCCATAGTCGACATGATGTGTGTTCTTTGATGACAAACATATGGTGACCAATAAGAACTTCAGGAATTAAAGTATGTTACTGGTATTTTGACTGAAAGAATTGAAAACGAACGATATAGATGGAAATTTAACGGGAAAATGCGTGAGTTGTGAGGCAGGTGTGTCTTTTTCACATGAGTTCCAGTCTCAGAAATAGTTGTCTCCATTTCGTCTACAGGTCGCGTCAAACTTTTACAAATACTGCTCGTATTTCCAAAGAAGTCGAAAACGGTCTAGTTGATGACATGCCTATAATCAGCGGCGAAATGACTATTTTATACTGGCAACATATATAATAATAAATACAGCCATTAATCTTTTAACTCAATAAATGACAAATCGAGGTTAGATCTTTAAGATCTCTATGAATAAAAGTATTTTTTTAATGGATTTTAACTCAAAGCGTTAATAAGAAAAGATATAAATTGAAATTTAAATGAAAACTACCTGAGGCGTTCAGCTGGCGTGTCTTTGTCACATGCATATTAGGCATTAAATGCTGCATCGCATACATTGATAATATTGAAATTGCCATTTCCTAGTTTAAATTTGAGCATAAATCAATGGATAAGAGAATTATTATTTATGTAATGTGACAGTTGATGTTGGCCGATATAGGTTTTGCGTAAAGAACCAGCACGGATTTTGGCAACGACACGCCGGTAAAGGTCGCTCAATATATCATCCCTGAAATTTAAAGGAAATCTATTTTAGCGAGTGAAAGGACAATGCATTTCGATGCAAATCAACCATATAAATACTTATTTCCTTGAAGCAAATGTCTTAAAATATGCAAACTTAATGTCTTGTTTAGATTTATTAGCACTTACTCCACAGGCGTGTAATATTCTTCCTGTTTCGGATACCTCTTGTAATCTTATTAAACTTGAAATAATTTTAGGGTGGGGTTAGATTTGGGTGCGTGCAAATCTCTTGTTGGCGTATTTTTGCGGGGTAGCTTTCTATTTCGTGGATTCTACATCCCTGGGGGCTATTATTGCTACCCGTACACCTAATCAGTCTGTGATAAATATTTAGTTCCTTGCTTGCTGTGGTTTAATTCATTTCATTATTATAATCTATTATTCTCTGACACAATATTCCACTGCGTGGTCCTCGCGAATCGCGCGCGGTTCTGTCTATTTTATAAAAACCCTATTAATTAAAAATAAAATTGCAGTTCAAAAAATATCGTGTTAAAACTGCTGTAGACTAACAGAGATTGTTCCTAAAATCACAGTTAAGAGAAATATTGTTTAAGAACAGAGTTAGAATATTTGACCTTAAAGAGCACAGTGTTTGTAAAAATCGAACTTCGTTGGGTTGTAACACGGAGCCGCGTGTTACACTCTGGTGCTCTGGCAAAATATTTATTTATTTATTTATTTTATTTATTAAATGTAAATAGGAAATGTTACATGAAATTCCTCCAAAGTTTTTTTGTATTCTGCACGATCTCTTCTGATCCATATCCCTACAAATTTTCTCATTTAAGAAACTGTATAAAATCTACATACTGTGTCGGGGCTTAATGGCGGTGAAACTATTAATCCTTGTCTGCGATCGAAAGTAATTTATTTAATTAAGTCGCATTATCTATTCAAAAACTAAAAAATAGAAAAACTGCAATTTCACATATATTGATATGCAACATTTCTATCATTGTAGCATTGCTCTCTGCCAAATATTTTGATAAAGTTTTCAAATTAATAAATAAACATACAAAATGTTATACTACTTATAGTAGCATCATGCGGGTAGTTTAATTGAATACAGTTCTCTATTTTATGCTGTTTTTGATGATATGATGTGCGTATTACCGTAGCTGTACGTAGATGGGGAAATTCTAGACAGAAAGAATGGATTGATTCAACGTTATATATATATATATAAATTAACGTCAAGTTTTCGATCTCGATATAAACACCATTCTCAATATATATATATATATATATATATATATATATATATATATATATATATATATATACATATTTCACACTAATCTAAACACTGTGTATTGTAGAATATGAAATTCATTTAATAGACCAGTTGCAACCATTTTAGAACTCTTCAAATACTTTCCTGTATTTTCCACGATTAGGGCTCGAACAAAGGCATGTCCACTTCTAATTCTACAAGTCCAATCACTGAGACACTCTTTCGCATGCTACACAAACAAACAAGATTTAATTTACATTCTTGCATTTACATTTAACTTTAAGATTATTATTAATAAATATTATCTTCTATCTTCTGGCAGGATGCATTACAATTATTTGTATACATTAATATTCGTCAAGAATAGATCACTTGCCAATTTGACAAAACGTCTACTTCTCAACGTGTAATTTTATTTTGTGGAGTCGATGAGTCATGCACAGGCATACAAAAGACAAATGTAGCTAATTTTTCACTGCCATATAAACCATTATTTTCGGCTGCGGTAGGAATCTTTGGCCACTGACATCTGGTCAGACACTGCTCATCGGCCTTAGTTAGCAGACTACCTAAGAGAAGTAAAACTCCGAATACAAACGTTTGGCCTAGCAATTGACGACCTCGTGCTTTATACAGCAAAACAATTACTGCAATGCCCGATTCGACTTATAAAATTGTTAAAATAGTACATAAAACGCAAATCTCAAACAGAGAAAGAGACTACTTTGCCTCACCTGAAAATTCGTTAGACAATTTAACAACCAGTAATAAAATAATTTAAATGTTAGAGTGTAAGTCAAAATTAACGCAATACATTCACATATGTCTACCGCAGTCTTTCTTTCTCCGAAAATCTATATCAACAAGCAATAGAGAAATCACTTATTAAAAGTACACAAACACACAAACACACAAACAAAGACACACACGCACAATTTTGACATATTACAAAGTTGAAATATTAAAATCAAGCTACCATTTTTACCGCTTATATCATGGGTGGTCAAAATAAAGTACAAATTTGCATTAACACATTAGCTATCCAATATGTAACGAAATCAAATCTTTATTTGATCACTTACAAGTGAAAAAATGATACACATACAAAAGTTAAGCAGTAGGTAATTAAATGGTGGTGTTTAAATGCAACTTAAATTGTAAACGCACCGGCTTCAAGTAAATGCCGTACGACGTTACAAACTCGGTTAAGGTGCTCTGAATAGAGATTAGTTACTGATATGGGGGCCCTTAAGAGGGCCGGGTAATGCGTTCGCTTGAAGTCTTCAGAGTTGAAGATGTCCTAGAGCCTTGGGTGGACTCTGGTTGAGTTGTTGCTCCCGTGGTTGAGCTGTGATCGCGTTGTGGATGGTGTCCTGCAGGTCCTGCACTCAATTGGCTCGTCTCTCCGGTATCCCGCAACAAGATGAGTAGGTATTGACAGCCGACAGAGCGCACACGTATTGACAGCCGACAGAACGCACACGCGTGAAGCAGGTAGAAGGCAAATGCCACAACTGACTTGCATGGTAAATTACCGTGCTTAAATAGCATGCAATATGTGTACTTGCATACTATTGGTTAAACGTGGTTAAACGTGGTTAAACGGCAATTTGCTTTTTTCTCATTGGTGCAACGTAAATAAATTTGAATTTAATTTACGCAATATGTCGGCGATTGATTTGTGTCGTTACAACACTTTCCTCTCTGAAAAAAAAGAAAAAATATTCCTCTCTGCGAGGCTAGATAAGAAATGCATGACAGAGTTCGAACCAAGTTAAGCAAAAATATGATGAACCATAAGTGCTGGGCTTAAATATGCTTGTTGGTTGCTTCAACAATGATATGATGCCAGGTAACCACTAGGAATTGCTACACAAATTGTTAGCTCTAGTGGACGGTCATAGCACGTGAGGCAAAATAGAGCAGTGTAAGTTTTTGGAGCCGCAGCGTGAAGATTTCGAGGTAAATCGCCTCTGAATTTGCCAGGTTTAAGTTAAAACCTAAGCAGGTTGGATCGTTGTCAATGTGTTTGTATACGACCAAAGGAGCTAGAGTGCTCGACGTTGTGGTCATGACATTTGTAGAGTGGTCTTTGTGAAATAGATAAAGTTGAGATATGCATTGAAAGTGGCCTGTACCATGATATGAAGCTGATCACTACTTAGTGTTGCTACACGAAAGCGTTAGCTCTAAGTAGCTGGTCATACCAAAATAGGCAGTGTAATGTCATGTGTGAGAAATACATTATAATGTAAAATATATATACATTAAAATCAAAGGTAATTGCATAAAAATATGTACACGAACATTGCCTCAGAGATGGCATAATACCAAAGAACTGTTCAAAAATGCTACACAATTGTTAGCTAAGAACAGGTGGTTATGCCACGTGAGACAATTACTAAAAATTAACGTAAAGTTTAAAAAAAATTTTATAGTTAAATGTTAATGTTTAAAAAAAATTAATTACGCGTTATACAAAGCAGGTTGAGATTGTGGGCAGACGGAGCCTGAGACGTGTGTAGAAGGTTGAACGCTCTCAGGATCAGGTGGTTCGATAAACGGTTTTAACCTGTCTATGCTTACTGATGTCGGTGTAGCGCCTTGCATAATGATGAAGTATTTTGGCTGTTTTAGTAAAATCGGGTAAGGACCGCGATACTTGGGTTGTAGTGGTGCAACAGCAGTATTGTTGCGAACGAGTACTCTCTTGCAGCTGTGGAGCTGTGGGTGAACGAAGACTGGACGAGGCGTGTGTCTCGGCTGCTGTTCGGACATGTTACCGAAATGAAGTCGAAGGCGGGTAGCTTCGTTTTGTGGGTCATCTTGTGCCGGTAGTAGACGTGGGAGCTGACTAGGCAGGCGTAGATCCATGCCATACAAGAGTTGTGACGCAGACGTTTTAATGGATTCTCGAGTACGAGAACGCATGGCCAGCAGAACTAAAGGTAGTGCATCGACCCAGTTGCCATTAATGGACGAGGATGCTAAAGCTGCTTTGAGTTCCCTATGCATTCTCTCTACCATGCCATTAGCTTGGGGATGGTAGGCAGTCGTCTGGCGTAAGATGCATCCCATGTACCGCAAGGTGGTTTTGAAACGATCAGATGAGAAGCAAGTGCCTCTGTCCGTGATGACCTCATTGGGAACACCGTAATTGGATATCCATGCAGAGATAAAACCGTTAGTTACTTCGTCTGCAGAAATGGTGCCAAGAGGTAATGCCGCAGGCCACCGTGTAAATCTATCGATCATAGTTAGAAGGTAGCTGAAACCTTGAACCTTTGTCAGATGAACTATGTCGATGTGGACGATGGCTAGGCGAGAAGTAGACCGAAAATGTTGCAACTTAGAACGAGTGTGTCGTGTGATCTTGTTTTTCTGACAAATTGCACACTCTGAGACCCATCGTTTAACATTCTGCCTAAGTCTGTGACCCCAGAAACGATCTGTAAGAAGTCGGACAGTCGCTTGGCTTCCTGGGTGAGAAATTGAGTGAATTGAATCGAAAACCTTCCTCTGAAGGCTGGTCGGCAGAACTGGCTTGTTGGGCTGCGTACCCGTGAAGTAAACAATTGGTAAGCCTTCCCACAGACGGCATATGAACTTGGTTGGGTGACGGGCTATTGATCTTTGAATGTGAATGTCACCGCGTTGTTCAGTTCGCAGGAGAGTTGGCGTTAGTGCAGGTTCACTGAGTGCCACGGAGTTGACAGTGAATGGTGACGGTGAAGGTGGTTGTAGAGAGACGTCTGGCCTAGACAGGGCATCTGCAATGAAGTTCTGTTTGCCCTTGACGTGAAAGACGTCAAATTGCCATTCGCTTAGACGAGAAAGCTGTCTTTCCACTCTGGCAGGGTACTTGGCGATAGATGAAGTTGCGTTTCGAAGTGCGCTAACTAGTGGTGCATGATCTGTGAAAACAACAAATCTGCTACTGCCAATGATGCTGATAAAATGGCGCACTGCGTCGTGGATGGCGAGAAGTTCTCGGCCGAAAGTGTCGTACCTCGTTTCTACTGGTTGGAGAGTACGCGAGTAGAAACTGATAGGCTTCCGAACTCCGTCGATCTCTTGTTCCAAAGTGGCTCCAATAGCGAATTCAGAAGCATCTGTCGTGAGTAGAAATGGCTTTTCAAAATCTGGATGCGTTAGCATTGTGGCATTTGCTAACGAGTTGATGGCAAGTCGAAGTAATTCCTCGTCTTCGGATGACCAAGCAATGATGGAATTCTTGCTAAGTCCTTTTCGGTTCCGCAGGTGCCTGCACAAAGGATAAAGTTGTTTTGAAAGGCCTGGAAGGAACTTGCGATAATAGTTTAGTACTCCCAGGATTTTCTGCAAATCGCTCAAAGTCCTTGGTGACTTGATATTCTTGATTGAATTCGTCTTTGACGGCAACGGTTGAATACCTTGGGCCGTGATACGATGCCCTAAGAAGTCGACGGATGAAGTTGCAATCTGCGTCTTGTCACAGTTGATCTTGAGTCCGTGGTTGGATAAGCGTGAGAGGACATTTCGTAGATGTTTCGCATGAGATTCTAGATCTGGACTGAATACCATAATGTCATCTAGGTATGACATACAATAAGCAGAGTCGTCGCGAAGTATGTTGTCTATGAATCTTTGAAATGTCTGTGTAGCACACTTAAGTCCAAAAGGCATGTAAAGGTATTCGAAAAGGCCAAATGGAGTGATGACAGCAGTTTTCTCGATATCCTCTGGTGCTACCGGGATGTGATGGTAGGCTTGTCTAAGGTCAATTACTGAGAAGAAATTGCTGCCGTTGAGTTTTTCAAGTAATGTGTTGATATTTGGAATAGGATATGCATCAGATTTTGTCACTGAATTTAGCTTACGGTAGTCTCCACAGGCTCTGTACGATCCGTTTGATTTTGAGACTAAGTGCAGTGGTGACGCCCATGAACTTTTCGATGGTCTGATGATTCCCTCTTCCAAAAGCCTTGAGAATTCTTCTTGGGCAGCTTTCAGCTTAGCAGGAGCCAGTGGTCGCTTCTTGAGTGCAATAGGTTGTCCTTCTGTGACGATATGATGCATCGTGTTGGAGACTCGCAGATCGGATTTGTTAAGATCGAAAAGCGATTTGTATTTTCGAAGAGCTGCTGATATCTCTGCTGAATGATGCACTGGGGTTGGTTGAATGACCTGTAACTCCAAACGCTCGGAGGCAAGTGTCCAAAAGCTTTGTTCAAGTCCGGTGGAGGGGTCGATGATCTTTTGATTGGCAAGATCAACAATGAGCCGAAATTTTAGAAGGAAATCAAGGCCTATTATATTATGTGAGACCTTGGCAATGATGAAGTTGTGGGAAAATTCACGTCGTAGACCTATGTTGAGTGTGCGGTATTGGCAGCCATAAGTTGGTATGGGCTCGCCTGTAGCTGTTGCGAGAAGAACGCCTAGCGACATCTCGGCCATTGAATCACCTTTGAGAACTGAGACTGCCGCACCTGTGTCTACGATGTACTCTTCGCCAGTTTTGAAATCAAGAAGGTGCAGAAGTTCGTTTGGCTGTTTGGCCGGGTCATGCAAACAAGTAGGCTGGTGATAGCGACCGGCATTGTCTGTTTGGTTCTCTATGTGAAAAATTCGGCGTGGACGAAAAGAGTCGACAGGGATGTCGGATTGTAGTTGGCTTCTTCCCTGTAGCGCCGTTGATGCCGTTGATGTGCAGAAAGTACGGTCTTCTACTTCCTGCGCCAGACGTTTCCCGATACTGATGCACCCTTGTGCCTGCGGTCTGTTGTCCTCTCCGTCAGCTGTGGAAATTGACACTCATTCGGAAATTCTTCGGAACGACAAAGACAAACTTGGCAAGCATAAAAAACTTCTGGTGGTTATAACACCAGTTCTTTGGAGCATATTTATTAAATGATTGCGGAGATCTCGATCGCCGCCTACCATTATAATTTGACTTGGAAACGAATTTTGGTCGAGCATTCACATGATTTATCTCCGATTTGGTAATGGCCAATCCTTCTAGAACTTTGGCCATGTTCGCCACTGTTCTCTCTAAGGAGGAGATTCTATCATCTTGCGGGGGTGAAGAAAAGGATGATGGATTCACTTTGGGTTCCAAAACCCTATATTCTAACTCACATCTCTCAGATAAGTCATCTATAGAGAGAGTGTTGGGGAGCTGTCTGGCAAAGAGTTTTAATGTTTGGGGAAGATTGTTAATAAAAACAACCTTAGCCTCATGGTCAGAAATGTTGGTTTTATACCAACGTTTCCGTAATTCCCTCAGTATTTCTATGGGGCCAAGATTTGGCATATCTAACTGCGCATATTTGTTTATTATCTGCTCAGTTTCAGTGGGTCCAAGCAAGGATTCTACCTCGTTTTGTAGGCCCAAAATGGGATTAGGTAGCTTCCTAATGGCCTCAAGCTTAGGATAAATCCGTCGCTGCAATTCAGAAGGTAGTTTAGCAAAAACCTTTGACAGTTTTTGATGACTGTCATAATCAGGAAACGGGGAGAAAGCGGAGTCTACGCGCATAAAAAATAACTCACTATCTCCATCCCAAACAGGAACATCAATATCTAAAATTGGACCTGACATTTTAACAATCTTACGGGATCTTAAAAGCATAAATTTATAAGCAATATGAAAATGTATATATAAATGTACAAATATATAACGAAACGCTTACCCACAAACAGCTTCCACTGTTGCTTGATATTGTCCAGTACAAAAGGAAAAAACGAACAGAGGCCCCGATGGCCTTTGATGACAATGTATTATTATTTCAACACAGAACAGCGTCACTCCTTCCAAAAATTGAAATTGTCCCGTAGGGAAGACGAACAAGGGCCCGTTGGCTCTTAAGTGCCAATGAATTATTATTTTCAACAGCAAGAATAACACACTGCTTCCAAAATTTGAAATTTTCCTTTAGGGAAGACGAACACCACAAATTCACGAATATATACCCAACAGAAAAACAGGATCAGGGTAAAGAAAACGCAAATGTTAGTCGATTTATCCCAAACAAATGAAGAAGAAAGTCAATTTATTTATACCCAAAAAAAATCAGATAAATAATCAATATCCTGGCGCGGTCGCCAATTTTGTAAACGCCCCGGCTTCAAGTAAATGCCGTACGACGTTACAAACTCGGTTAAGGTGCTCTGAATAGAGATTAGTTACTGATATGGGGGCCCTTAAGAGGGCCGGGTAATGCGTTCGCTTTAAGTATTCTGCGTTGAAGATGTCCTAGAGCCTTGGGTGGACTCTGGTTGATTTGTTGCTCCCGTGGTTGAGCTGTGATCGTGTTGTGGATGGTGTCCTGCAGGTCCTGCACTCAATTGGCTCGTCTCTCCGGTATCCCGCAACAAGATGAGTAGATACTGACAGCCGACAGAGCGCACACGTATTGACAACCGACAGAACGCACACGCGTGAAGCAGGTAGAAGGCAAATGCCACAACTGACTTGCATGGTAAATTACCGTGCTTAAATAGCATGCAATATGTGTACTTGCATACTATTGGTTAAACGTGGTTAAACGTGGTTAAACGGCAATTTGCTTTTTTCTCATTGGTGCAACGTAAATAAATTTGAATTTAATTTACGCAATATGTCGGCGATTGATTTGTGTCGTTACAGATTTTACTCCGAACTAAATGAAGGAGTAGTCTTATTCTTAGAAAAGCCAAAAACAAACGGCTTTTACTATTAAAAACTTGTCCGACCCATCAAGCAATGTTTGATTCCAGCAAAAAACCCATTAAATTCTAAAGTCTGACAAAACTGAAAAAGCGCAAACTTCCATCGACAGAGACGCATCATCACGTTAATTATACAACGACAATTTAAAACAAGCAAATTTATATCCTCCAAGTGATTAAACTCGTGGCTTCATTCGATTTAATATTTAAACGTTAGATAGTGTTTGTGAAAGATAAATAATATATATGCAATTGTGTGTTAGGTGTTGTGTACCTAGTGATATATTAGATCAAATATGACCAAAATGATAAACAAATCAGCATTTGCGGAACCTATAATCTTTACTTTTGATATTTATCAAATTTATATTCGATTACCTTTTGATAATGAAAATGCACTGATGAAATCACATGCCCTAAGTGTTCGCCTAGTTTGAATTGAATGTTTCTTGAAATTTACTTCTCGACTTTTGGTGTTGTATACGTTTGTCAATAAAATTGTTGTAAACGAAATGATACTAAGAAATCCATACATTTAGTCGGGTTATGTCACATTTTACATAATCGTATTTCGAATCTTCATGGACAGAACTTTCTAGAATTCAAGGATTGATGATAAAAAATTCGTTAATTGTCGTCCACATTAGAGGGAATATTAAATAAACCACATTGCAGTATACGCTGAAAGCCCACAGAATCTATTTATCCTTAATTAATGAACATGTTATAGACCAGTAAGCACGAAACGAAAGTGCATGAGGCTATACTTTCTGTTCATGCTGTCTTTGGTTTATCCTTCTGATCACAACTGAACTACTTTGTTACTAGGTTGGCAACAACTAATACATACTTGCACTACCCAGCTAGTTTAAGGCGAAGCAAATGTCAAACGGAAGACATGCAACATGAAAAAAGTCAAAATCAAATCCAATTTTTTTTAAAACAATCATGAAAACGCTTTCATTTTGAGCTGTGTTAAATATCTACAATGTATAATTCTGAAGTTTTAAGTAATTAATGTAAATTAAAACTTTATTTGAACAAGTGCTTCTGTATGAAGTTGATCTATTGTACAATGGTTTCGAGATCACTGTCATCTAGGAAGTGGACTGTATCACAACCTGAAATAAGAAGCAATGAATATATAACATGAACATAAGGAGGGTAGCATTTCTCACTATGCGAAAATTTCAGTAAATATTATAACTGTAATAAAACTGAAAACATAATTTAATATCATTTACGCGTTCAACGAAAAGAT
>JAQBSW010012201.1:0-17514 GCA_029291075.1 Eudiplozoon nipponicum | reverse complement strand
TATAAATTTATGCTTTTAAGATCCCGTAAGATTGTTAGAATGTCAGGTCCAATTTTAGATATTGATGTTCCTGTTTATGCACGTAGACTCCGCTTTCTCCCCGTTTCCTGATTATGACAGTCATCAAAAACTGTCAAAGGTTTTTGCTAAACTACCTCCTGAATTGCAGCGACGGATTTATCCTAAGCTTGAGGCCATTAGGAAGCTACTTAATCCCATATCAGGCCTACAAAACGAAGTAGAATCCTGGCTTGGTAACACAGAAATTGAGCAGATAACAAATAAATATGCACATTTAGACATGCTTAACATTGGCCCCATCGACATTTTGAGGGAATTACGGAAACGTTGGTATAAAACCAACATTTCTGACGATGAGGCTAAGGTTTTCTTTATTAACATTCTTCCACAAGCATTAAAATTATTTGCCAGAAAGCTTCCCAACACTCTCCTTATTGATGACTTATCTGAGAGATGTGAGTTAGAATATAGGATTTTGGAACCCCCAAAAAAAATCCGTAATAATTTTGTTCACCCCCGCAAGATGATAGGCTCTCCTCTTTAGAGAGGACAGTGGCGAACATGGCTAAAGTTCTAGAAGGATTGGCCATAACAAAATCCGAGCTAAATCAAGTGAATGCTCGACCAAAATTCGTTTCTAAACATAATTAGGCGGCGATCGAGATCCCCACAATCCTTTAGCAGATATGCCCCAAAGAACTGGTGTTATAACCACCAGATTTTTTTTCATGCCATGTCTGTCTTTGTCGTTCAGAAGAATTTCCGAATGAGTGCCAATTTCCACAGCTGACGGAAAGTACAACAGACCACAGGCGCAAGGGTGCATCAGGATCGGGAAACGTCTGGCGCAGGAAGTAGAAGACCGTACTTTCTGCGCATCAACGGCATCAACGGCATCAACGGCGCCACAGGGAAGAAACCAACTACAATCCGACATCCCTGTCGACTCTTTTCGTCCACGCCGAATTTTTCACATAGAGAGCCAAACGGACAACGCCGGTCGCAATCACCAGCCTACTTGTTTGCATGACCCGGCCAAACAGCCCAACGAGCTTCTGCACCTTCTTGATTTCAAAACTGGCGAAGAGTTCATCGTAGACACAGGTGCAGCAGTCTCAGTTCTCAAGGGTGATTCAATGGCCGAGATGTCGCTAGGCGTTCTTCTCGCAACAGCTACAGGCGAGCCCATACCAACTTATGGCTGCCGGTACCGCACACTCAACATAGGTCTACGACGTGAATTTTCCCACAACTTCATCATTGCCAAGGTCTCACATAATATAATAGGCCTTGATTTCCTTCTTAAATTTCGGCTCATTGTTGATCTTGCCAATCAAAAGATCATCGACCCCTCCACCGGACTTGAGCAAAGTTTTTGGACACTTGCCTCCGAGCGTTTGGAGTTACAGGTCATTCAGCCAACCCCAGTGCATCATTCAGCAGAGATATCAGCAGCTCTTCAAAAATACAAGTCGCTTTTCGATCTTAACAAGCCAGAGCTACGAGTCTCCAACACGATGCACCATATCGTCACAGAAGGACAACCTATTGCACTCAAGAAGCGACCACTGGCCCCTGCTAAGCTGAAAGCTGCCCAAGAAGAATTCTCAAGGCTTTTGGAAGAGGGAATCATCAGACCATCGAAAAGTTCATGGGCGTCACCACTGCACTTAGTCTCCAAATCAAACGGATCGTACAGAGCCTGCGGAGATTACCGTAAGCTAAATTCAGTGACAAAATCTGATGCATATCCTATTCCAAATATTAACACCTTACTTGAAAAACTCAACGGCAGCAATTTCTTCTCAGTAATTGACCTCAGACAAGCCTACCATCACATCCCGGTAGCACCAGAGGATATCGAAAAAACTGCAGTCATCACTCCATTTGGCCTTTTCGAATATCTTTACATGCCTTTTGGACTTAAGTGTGCTACACAGACATTTCAAAGATTCATGGACAACATACTTCGCGACGACTCTGCTTATTGTATGTCATATCTCGATGACATTATTGTATTCAGTCCAGATTTAGAACCTCATGCAAAGCATCGTATCACGCCCAAAGGTATTAAACCTTTGCCGTCAAAGGCGAATTCAATCAAGAATATCAAGTCACCGAGGACTGTTAGCGAGTTGCAGAAAATTCTGGGAGTACTAAACTACTATCGCAAGTTCCTTCCGGGCCTTTCAAAACAACTTTATCCTTTGTGCAGGCACCTGCGGAATCGAAAAGGACTTAGCAAGAATTCCATCATTGCTTGGTCATCCGAAGACGAGGAATCACTTCGACTCGCCATCAACTCGTTAGCAAATGCCACAATGCTAACACATCCAGATTTTAAAAAGCCATTTCTACTCACGACAGATGCTTCTAAATTCGCTATTGGAGCCACATTGGAACAAGAGATCGACGGAGTTCGGAAGCCTATCAGTTTCTACTCGCGTACTCTCCAACCAGTAGAAACGAGGTACGACACTTTCGGTCGATAACTTCTCGCCATCCACGACGCAGTGCGCCATTTTATCAGCATCATTGGCAGTAGCAGATTTGTTGTTTTCACAGATCATGCACCTTTAGTTAGCGCACTTCGAAACGAAACTTTATTTATCGCCAAATACCCTGCCAGAGTGGAAAGACAACTTTCACGTCTAAGCACAAACTCTAGCTCCTTTGGTCGTAAACAAACGCTTTGACGACGATCCAGCCTGCCTGTTTTAACTTAAACCTGGCAACTTCAGAGGGGATTTACCTCGAAATCTTCACGCTGCGGCTCCCAAATCTTACACTGCTCTATTTTGCCTCACGCGGTATGACCGACCACTAGAGCTAATTATTTGTGTAGCATTTTCTAGTGGTTACTTGGCATCATATCATTGTTGAAGCAACCAACAAGCATATTTAAGCCCAGCATTTATGGTACATTATTTTTTGCTTAACTTGTTTCGAACTCTGTTATGCATTTCTTATCTAGCCTCGCAGAGAGGAACGCTCTCAGGATCAGGCGGTTCGATAAACGGTTTCAAACTGTCTATGCTTACTGATGTCGGTGTAGCGCCTTGCATAATAATGAAGTATTTTGGTTGTCTGAGCAAAATCGGGTAAGGACCGCGATACTTTGGTTGTAGTGGTGCAACAGCATTATCGTTGCGAACGAGTACTCTCTTGCAGCTGTGGAGCTGTGGGTGAACGAAGACTGGACGAGGCGTATGTCTCGGCTGCTGTTCAGACATGTTACCGAAATGAAGTCGAAGGCGGGTAGCTTCGTCTTGTGGGTCATCTTGTGCCGGTAGTAGACGTGGGAGCTGACTAGGCAGGCGTAGATCCATGCCATACAAGAGTTGTGACGCAAACGTTTTAATGGATTCACGAGTACGGGAACGCATGGCAAGCAGAACTAAAGGTAGTGCATCGACCCAGTTGCCATTAATGGACGAGGATGCTAAAGCAGCTTTGAGTTCCCTATGCATTCTCTCTACCATACCGTTAGCTTGGGGATGGTAGGCAGTCGTCTGGCGTAAGGTGCATCCCATGTACCGCAAGGTGGTTTTGAAACGATCAGATGAGAAGCAAGTGCCTCTGTCCTTGATGACCTCATTGGGAACACCATAATTGGATATCCATGCAGAGATAAAACCGTTAGTTACTTCGTCTGCAGAAATGGTGCTAAGAGGTAATGCCGCAGGCCACCGTGTAAATCTATCAATCATAGTTAGAAGGTAGCTGAAACCTTGAACCTTTGTCAGATGAACTATGTCGATGTGGACGATGGCTAGGCGAGAAGTAGATCGAAAATGTTGCAACTTAGAACGAGTGTGCCGTGTGATCTTGTTTTTCTGACAAATAGCACACTCGGAGACGCATCGTTTAACGTTCTGCCTAAGTCTGTGACCCCAGAATCGATTTGTGAGAAGTCGGACAGTCGCTTAGCTTCCTGGGTGAGAAATTGAGTGAATTGAGACGAAAATGGTTCTCTGAAGGCTGTTTGGCAGAACTGGCTTGTTGGGCTGCGTACACGTGAAGAAAACAATTGGTAAGCCTTCCCAGAGACGTCATATGAACTTGGTTAGTTGATGGGCTACTGATCTTTAAATGTGAATGTCACCGCGTTGAGTGTCATGAAGTTGACAGTGAATGGCAATGGCGAAGGTGGTTATAGAAGACTTCTGGCCTGGAAAGGCATCTCAATGAAGTTCTGTTTGCCCTTGACGTGAAAGATGTCACCGTTGCCATTCGCTTAGACGTGAAAGCTGTCTTTCACTCTGGCAGGGTATTTGGCGATAAATAAAGTTTCGTTTCGAAGTGCGCTAACTAGAGGTGCATGATCTGTGAAAACAACAAATCTGCTACTGCCAATGATGCTGATAAAATGGCGCACTGCGTCGTGGATGGCGAGAAGTTCTCGGCCGAAAGTGTCGTACCTCGTTTCTACTGGTTGGAGAGTGCGCGAGTAGAAACTGATAGGCTTCCGAACTCCGTCGATCTCTTGTTCCAAAGTGGCTCCAATAGCGAATTCAGAAGCATCTGTCGTGAGTAGAAATGGCTTTTCAAAATCTGGATGCGTTAGCATTGTGGCATTTCCTAACGAGTTGATGGCAAGTCGAAGTAATTCCTCGTCTTCGGATGACCAAGCAATGATGGAATTTTTGCTAAGTCCTTTTCGGTTCCGCAGGTGCCTGCACAAAGGATAAAGTTGTTTTGAAAGGTGTCCCGGAAGGAACTCGCGATAGTAGTTTGGTACTCCGAGCATTTTCTGCAACTCGCTAACAGTCCCTCGGTGATTTGATATTCTTGATTGAATTCGCCTTTGACGGCAAAGGTTGAATACCTTTGGGCGTGATAAGATGCCCTAAGAAGTCCACGGATGTAGTTGCAATCTGCGTCTTGTCACAGTTGATCTTGAGTCAGTGTTTGGATAAGCGTGAGAGGGCATTTCGTAGATGCTTGGCATGAGATTCTAAGTCTGGACTGAATACCATAATATCATTGAGATATGACATCCAATACGCAGAGTCGTCGCGAAGTATGTTGTCCATGAATCTTTGAAAAAGTCTGTGTAGCACACTTAAGTCCAAAAGGCATGTAAAGATATTCGAAAAGGCCAAATGGAGTGATGACTGCAGTCTTTTCAATATCCTCTGGTGCTACCGGGATGTGATGGTAGGCTTGTCTGAGGTCAATCACTGAGAAGAAATTGCTGCCGTTGAGTTTTTCAAGTAAGGTGTTAATATTTGGAATAGGATATGCATCAGATTTTGTCACTGAATTTAGCTTACGGTAATCTCCGCAGGCTCTGTACGATCCGTTTGATTTGGAGACTAAGTGCAGTGGTGACGCCCATGAACTTTTCGATGGTCTGATGATTCCCTCTTCCAAAAGCCTTGAGAATTCCTCTTGGGCAGCTTTCAGTTTAGCAGGGGCCAGTGGTCGCTTCTTGAGTGCAATAGGTTGTCCTTCTGTGACGATATGGTGCATCGTGTTGGAGACTCGTAGCTCTGACTTGTTAAGATCGAAAAGCGACTTGTATTTTCGAAGAGCTGCTGATATCTCTGCTGAATGATGCACTGGGGTTGGCTGAATGACCTGTAACTCCAAACGCTCGGAGGCAAGTGTCCAAAAACTTTGCTCAAGTCCGGTGGAGGGGTCGATGATCTTTTGATTGGCAAGATCAACAATGAGCCGAAATTTCAAAAGGAAATCAAGGCCTATTATATTGTGTGAGACCTTGGCAATGATGAAGTTGTGAGAAAATTCACGCCGTAGACCTATGTTGAGTGTGCGATACCGGCAGCCATAAGTAGGTATGGGCTCGCCTGTAGCTGTTGCGAGAAGAACGCCTAGCGACATCTCGGCCATTGAATCACCCTTGAGAACTGAGACTGCTGCACCTGTGTCTACGATGAATTCTTCGCCGGTTCTGAAATCAAGAAGGTGCAGAAGTTCGTTGGGCTGTTTGGCCGGGTCATGCAAACAAGTAGGCTGGTGATTGCGACCGGCGTTGTCCGTTTGGCTCTCTATGTGGAAAATTCGGCGTGGACGAAAAGAGTCGACAGGAATGTCGGATTGTAATTGGTTTCTTCCCTGTGGCGCCGTTGATGCCGTTGATGCGCAGAAAGTACGGTCTTCTACTTTCTGCGCCAGACGTTTCCCGATCCTGATGCACCACTGCGCCTGTGTTCTGTTGTCCTTTCCGTCAACTGTGGAAATTGACACTCATTCGGAAATTCTTCGGAACGACAGAGACAGACTTGGCATGAATAAAAAACTTCTGGTGATTATAGCACCAGTTCTTTGGGGCATATCTGTTAAAGGATTGCGGGGATCTCGATCGCCGCGGGGTGAACAAAAGGATGACGGATTCACCTTGGGTTCCAAAACCCTATATTCTAACTCACATCTCTCAGATAAGTCATCTATAGAGAGAGTGTTGGGAAGCTGTCTGGCAAATAGTTTTAATGCTTGTGGAAGATTGTTAATAAAAACAACCTTAGCCTCATGGTCAGAAATGTTGGTTTTATACCAACGTTTCCGTAATTCCCTCAAAATTTCGATGGGGCCAAGGTTTGGCATGTCTAACTGCGCATATTTATTTATTATCTGCTCAGTTTCTGTGGGCCCAAGCAAGGATTCTACTTCGTTTTGTAGGCCCAAATGGGATTAGGTAGCTTCCTAATGGCCTCAAGCTTAGGATAAATCCGTCGCTGCAATTCAGAAGGTAGTTTAGCAAAAACCTTCGACAGTTTTTGATGACTGTCATAATCAGGAAACGAGGAGAAAGCGGAGTCTACGCGCATAAAGAATAGTTCACTATCTCCATCCCAAACAGGAACATCAATATCTAAAATTGGACCTGACATTCTAACAATCTTACGGGATCTTAAAAGCATAAATTTATAAGCAATAAAAAATGTATAAATATACTTTAACGAAACACTTACCCACAAACAGCTTCCGCAGTTGAATGAGAGCAGAACACAGATGAATTAGTTCCTTCACAAAACACGTCATAGTAACTGCTTCCAAAAATTGAAATTTTCCGCAATTGAGCCTGTCGAGTACGTACGGTGCAGTTTTGTACGTAGGAAAGTTGAACAGAGCATATATCCAAAAAAATTCACCAGAAATCCACGAATTTAGAGAGAACACATATACCCAACAAAATTCCCAGAAGACCACGACTTTAGAGAGAACATGTATACCCAACAAAATTCCCAGAAGACGGCGATTTTAGAGAGAAAATGTAGACCCAAAAAATTCTCAGAAGACCACGACCAGAGTAAAGAAGACGTAAACGCAAATGTTAATCTATTTTTATCCCAAATAAATGAAAAAGAAAGTCAATTTTATTTATACCAAAAAAAGTACAATACTCAATATCCTGGCGCGGTCGCCAATTTTGTAAACGCCCCAGCTTCAAGTAAATGCCGTACGACGTTACAAACTCGGTTAAAGTGCCATAGATATAGAGTTATTGTACTGATAGGGGGCCCTTAACAGGGCCGGTCGTGCGTTCTCCGGCAAATGCCGAGAAAGATCCTTCAGTGTGAAGATGTCCTAGAGCCTTGGGTTGACTTGGGCTGTGGTTCCTTCTGTTGTTGCGTTGTAATCTCGATGTGGAAACTTCGTTGAAGTTCTGCATTAATTGGCTCGTCTCGCTGGTTGTACAGCAACAAGATTGGTGTCACTGATGTTGCCAATTGTTGGTGAAGACAATCCAATAATCAGCGTAGGTGATGACAGCCGACAGCACGCACACGTAACGCAAAGCAGAAGGCAAACGCGACAACTGAACTGCATGGTAAATTTGCCGTGCTTAAATAGCCATGCCATAGTAATATGTCTACTTGCACACTATTGGTTAACGGCAAGTTTCGCTTTTTTCTCATTGGTGCAACGTAAATCAAATTGAATTTAATTTACGCAATATGTCGGCAATTTATTTGTGTCGTTACACATGCATTGTACCCTTCCTGTGTGCAAAAACAAAAATAAATTTTATCAGATATAAGATAATATTCTTTCGCATTGTCTTCTCAAATATCTACTAATGAACATATCTCTATTTAAAAATTGGAAAGCAAAACAAGATAGAAATATGTGAACATAGAGAGAGTGTGAAAAATAGAAACCAATCAAATTGCGTGCGTCACATCCAGTTCAAACTCAATGTTTGTACGTGCTTCTTCTGCTTACATAAATCCGGCTGCAATTTGTTTATCCATAAGGCTTCGTATGTGGCTAGCTCCCTTTTGTTTTGCATTTAGTAATTACTTTGAATGCTACGTCTGGAGAACATACGTGCGATGTTTCGATGATGTGTTGCGCAATAGCAGACGTGTATTCACCATTTGATTAAAAACAGGCGTTCAAGTTGCAATGTTCTCTCATTCGAGTAATTAACCGTCTGGTCGATCGGCCTACGTAAGTTGATCGACAACTTGCGCATATATATTGGTAAATAATATTTGATATCGACATTAACGGCTGTTTCTCTTTGATTGCTGGTAAAGGCAAGTGTGTTACCCTAAATAATACTCGTAGTTTGGCTGCATTAAATGTGCGTGTTAATGCTGCTTCAACTTTCTTTTGTGCCATTCGGGAAACTGCATCCCCCTTAAATGGGATGTTTAGGTAGACTGTTTTCTTTTCTGGCCCATAATACGTCTGTTTCTGGTTAACTCCCCTTTTAATAATTGATTCAATTAATTGTCTGGGATAGCCATTAGACATTAAATCGTTAATTGCTTTATTATATTCATTTTCTTTAGAATCTTGACTAACCAACCTGTCAATTCTTGAAAAAGCAACCACGAACTGTTGATAATTTATATTGAAATGGCACAAAACTGCTGTAATGCAAATACTGTGCAGACCATGTTGGTTTATGGTAAATTGTTCTGTTTAATTTACCATTAGTTTCTTTCTTTAATAGTACATCTATGAAAGGCAGACAGTCATCTTTCTCGTGCTCTGACGTGAAGCCGATATTCTTATGTGCTTTGTTGAAACTTTGAAGCAATGTTCGTGATTGCGACCTGTTCTTAAGTACAAGAAATATATCATCCACGTACCGTATATATTGAGCACATTTACTTATGTCACTCTTTAATGATGTATTTTCTAGGTGCCCTAGAAAAATCTCAGCCAACACTGGAGATAAGGGGCTTCCCATTGCGACACCATCAGTCTGTTTGTAGATGTTTCCATTAAAACGAAATCGTACGTCTTTCGTGCATAATAAGATAAGCTTGCGTAGAGTTTGACCTGGCACCGGCGATGGTAATATATCGTGTTCTACCGCTTTGACTATAATGTCAATGGTTTCATCAATTGGAACATTTGTAAACAAAGACGTAACATCAAAAGATACCATAATCTTGTTTTTAACATTTATATCTTGAATTTTGTGTACAAACTCAAACGAATCGGCAACCGAATGATTACCTAGTAGTTTACGTACTGGTTCGAGTAAACGAACTAGCCCTTTAGCTAGTGCATGAAACGGAGAATTTACCATTGATAAAATTGGCCTCATAGGACAACCGCTTTTGTGTGTTTTTGGTAATCCGTACATTATTGGTGTAGATGATCCAACTGGCTTGAGCTTCTGTGCAGTGGCCTCATCAATAAAACCGGCATCTGTCAAAATCTTAATTTCATTTATTACTTTGCGCTCCACCTTGTCTATTTCATCGGATTTATCGTCTAGACGTGTGAATTTTGTATTGTCCTTTAACACGTTTTCCATCTTTTGTACGTAGTCAGATTTGTCCATTATAACTACGCTCTTTCCTTTATCAGCGCGTAGTATTTTGATGTCTGCATTTCTGCTGATACTTCTCTCTCTCTCTCTCTCTCTCTATATATATATATATATATATATATATATATATTTATTTATATACAGGTATTCAAAAACGTTAGCTCAAAAATTAAATTTAATAATCACAGGTTATGCGTTAAAGAGTTCTAAAAACTACTCTCGAATATTGATCATTACAAGTGGCACTATTTTCAAACATCACATTTAATCGGGAAATATTTGATTCTTGGCCGACTGTGGACCAACTCTAACATGCTTCTTCATCAAGCCTGCAAATCTGAACAGTGTTTGGTTTCTGATTCTGTACGGTACAATGTCCACAAATAGGCATGAGGTATTAATAATTGCGTTTAGCTTGATAATGCCTTTCTTGTGAAATGTGCTTAAATTGCTATACTACAACGTTCCTGCAATAATAAATGTCGTGACTGAAAAATGGATTTCTCGTATGAAATCTGGTAACATTTGGTTTACGCATAGCTTCCTTGACACGGGTGGGGTAGACACCATGGCTAAATTCTGTAATGAAAATACTGCGCAGACCATGTTGGTTTATAGTAAATTGTTCTGTTTAATTTACCACTAGTTTCTTTCTTTAATAGTACATCTAGGAAAGGCATCTAGGAAATTTATCATAAGTAAATGTGCTCAATATATACGATACGTGGATGATATATTTCTTGTACTTAAGAACAGGTCGCAATCACGAACATTACTTCAGAGTTTCAACAATGCACATAAGAATATCGGCTTCACGGTAGAGCACGAGAAAGATGATTGTCTGCCTTTCCTAGATGTACTATTAAAGAAAGAAACTAATGATAAATTACACACAACAATTTACCATAAACCAACATGGTCTGCACAGTATTTGCATTAAAGCAGTTTTGTGCCATTTCAATATAAATTATCAACAGTTTCTGGTTGCTTTTCAAGAATTGATAGGTTGGTTAGTCACGATTCTAAAGAAAATGAATATAATAAAGCAATTAACGATTTAATGTCTAATGGCTATCCAAGACAATTAATTAAATCAATTATTAAAAGGGGAATAAAACAGAAACAGACATATTATGGGCCAGAATAGAAAAAAGTCTACCTAAACATCCCATTTAATGGGGATGCAGTTTCCCCAATGGCACAAAATAAAGGTGAAGCAGCATTGACACGCACATTTAATGCAGCCAAACTACGAGTGTTATTTAAGGTAACACACTTGCCTTTACCAGCAATCAAAGAGAAACAGCCGTTAATGTCGATATCAAATATTATTTACCAATATACATGCGCAAGTTGTCGATCAACTTACGTAGGCCGATCGACCAGACGGTTAATTACTCGAATGAGAGAACATTGCAGCTTAAACGCCTGTTTTAAATCAAACGGTGAATACACGTTTGCTATTGCGCAACACATCATCGAAACGTCGCACGTGTGTTCTTCAGACATAGCATTCAAAGTAATTACGAAATGAAAAAACGAAAAGGAGCTAGCCACATACGAAGCCTTATGGATAAACAAATTGCAGCCGGATTTATGTAAACAGAAGAAGCACGTACAAGCATTGAGCTTGAACTGGATGTGGCGCACGCAATTTGATTGGTTTCCGTTTTCACACTCTCTCTATGTTCACATATTTGTATCTTGTTTTGCTTTCCAATTTATTTATAACAATATGTTAATTAGTAGATATTTGAGATGACAATGCGAAAGAATTGTTTCTTATATCTGATAAAATTTCTTTTTTTTTTGCACACAGGAAGGGTGCAATGAATTTTATTAAAGCTCGTATTTCAAAAGAATTATTATGATATAGGAAAAAGAACGGGCTTATAACTTAATCGCACTTGTACAATTATCCATTTTATGAATAGTTATAGATTCATCATCTAAATAGGAAAAATTAAGGCATAATTCAAGTGTAACATTATGAAAAAAATATAAACATGAATAGCAATTTATTCTATGTATTGTTGACTAATATGATGATATACTACATAACAATTTAATTTAAATAATACAGAACGTATAAATATAAATCTAAAGAAGGTATGTTGCTGATCACAATTATCTTTTCTCTTATTCAACCACGAGAATGTATTATCATAATCAAAATTAGAAATATCAGCAGGATTGTAGATTTTTTTATAGTGCAGTACATTAAAATTTCAAAGACATTTTAGATGAAGGCCTTTCTCTAAAACCCTTTGGCAATTGATTGTAAATTTTGTAAATTTTCAAAAAATAGAATAACGTCCCCGCAACATTCGGCACCAAAGGAGGAGAGATCGCCAGATGTTCACATCTAGTTCCAAGTTTAAGAAACTTTCTTATTGGATTCATATAGCCACTAGTCCACTGGATCAAATTGAAAACTTTTATGCAATATCATATTCGCCAAAACCATAAGGTTTGCAGTGATACAAACTATAATCTACTGGCGTATATCGTGCAGGAGATAGGGTTAATTTGTTTCATAACTTTTCTTTGCAGAGCATCTATCTCGTTTGACAAGCTCTCTTTTAATGGATTCCAAGTAACGGTAGCATATTCTAGTATTGGTCTAATTTAAGTTATATAGGTTTTTTTTATTTTATATCGTTCGATAAGATATTTCTATTGATTAGTGCCCATCTGTTCTTAGCACTGCTTATTATCCTTTCAATACGCCTCTCATTAGAAACTGTACATTGAATATTTATGCCTAAATCCTTATGTTCTTGCTAAAGTTTTATCTCACAATATCATTAATCACAACATCATGAAAATAAACATAATTAGAATTCAGTTCTATATTACCTATTTTAAATCTTTCTTCTTTTTATTGTTTATTCTTAGCCCAATTGTCATCAAATACCTACTAAGGTTATACAAATCTAGCTTCACATTATTTTTGGAAAAGTCGACATTTTTCGGATCATTTGGTAACATTATTTTTAAGTCATCAGCAAATTTGCAAACTTGTCCGTTAAGGATCTTAGTTTCCAAATGTGCATAAACGATTTTAAGTAAAATTGGCCTATAAATTCCCAATAAATTGCAATTGACAAATAAAATTGCACTATATACGCCAGTAGATTACAGTTTGTATCATTGAAAACTTTATGGTTTCGGAGGATGTGCTTTTGCATAAGAGTTTTCCATTTGAATCAGTGGAATGGTGCCTAAATGAATCCAATAAGAAAGATTCATGAAGTTGGAACTAGATTTGGGAAATGTTGCGGTGAAGTTAATTTCTTTTTCAAAAATTTACAAAATGTACAATCAGTTGCCGAAGAGACTTAATGAAACGCCTCCATCTAAGATGAATTTTAAATTTTTATGTACTGAACTAGAAAACATCTACAATCCTGCTGATATTTTAATTTTGATTATGATAAATCTTTCTCGTGATTGAATAAAAGACAAGGATTATTGTGATTTGCAACATACCTTCTTTAGATTTTTATTTACACGTTCTGTATAATTAAAATTGAAATGTTATGCATTATATCATCATGTTAGTCAACAATACATACAATCAATTGCTAGTCATGGTTATCATTTTTTGCATAATGTTACACTCGAATTATACCTTAATTTTTCCTATTTCGATGATGAATTTATTACTCTTTATATAATCAATTATAATACAAATGCGATTAATTAATAAGACTGTTTTCCCCTATATCATAATAAATATATCAAAATTGATGACGTATGCAGTGATATTACAGTTGTATTTTCTGTTGTTGATATATTATACATTATAACTACAGAGATTTACTTATCTATATGAGACGAATTGCACATATTTATGTGATGTGCTATATTATTTATATTGTACATTTTCTAATATTATTATCTATTTAATGGAACATGTGTGGTTTGAATCCAAGTAATGATATTTCATTCTACATGTCATTTTTTATGTGCATGAAGTTAACGGTCAAAACCTTTTTCGAACAATGGTTGATCGTTTTAGTCGCCAATTTTAAGTAGCGATCTTGAAGGATATGACAGTGCAAGAAGTCTTGTTCAAGTTCCTACATAATTGGGTTTCATGTTATGGTGCTTTGGTTGGGGACACTAGTGATCGCGGTAGCCAATTTATGCCAGAGCTTTTCATAAGATCTCTCAATATAATGGGAATAAATGTATTGCATACTAGTGCCTACAGTCCACGTGCGAATGGGATGGTAGTAAGGCTGCATCGTGAACTGAAAGCTGCGGTGTGATGTACTGGTGGAACAAGCTGGGTACACGATGTTCCTATTGTATTATTTGCCATGCGCAACAGATATAGGGCACAATTATGAACTTCAATAGTAGAATTTGTAAATGGAGAACCATTAAGTTCGCCGGGAGATCTTCTAAAAGTCACTCCAAGTACTCTTGATTAAGCTTCTAGCAATGTAGTTGTGAAACAAATTATTTCTTTCTCCTGCACTATATACGTCAGTAGATTACACTCTGTATCACTGCAAACTTTACGGTTTCGGAGGATGTGCTATTGCATAAAGGTTTTCCATTTGAACCAGAGGACTTGTGCCTATATGAATCCAATAAGAAAGACTCATGAAGTTGGAACTAGATCTGGACATTTAGCGATCTCTCCTCCTTTGTTGGGGAATGTTGCGAGAAAGTTATTCTATTTTTCGAAAATTTACAAAATTTAAAATCAATTGCCAAAGGGGCTTAGAGAAACGCCTCCATCTAAGATGACTTTTTCATTTTTAAGTACTGAACTAGAAAACATCTACAAACCTGCTGATCTTTTCAATTTTAATTATGATAATACTTTTTCGAGGTTGAATAAAAGAGAAGCATAATTGTGATCAGTAGCATACCTTCTTGAGATTTTATTTACACGTTCTGTATTTTTCAAATTGAATTGTTATGCAGCAAATCATCATGTTTGTCAAAAATACATTTAATCAATTGCGAGTCATGATTATAATTTTTGCAAAATATTACACTCGAAATATACTTTAAGTTTTTCTATTTCGACAACGAATCTATAACTTTTTATATAATCGGTAATAGTACAGATGCGATTAAGTTATAAGACCGTTATTTTTCCTATATCATAATTATTATTGCAGCCAAATTTTCCGATATTGATATATTGTACAATAAAACTATAGAGAAATATTTATCTATATGAGACTAATTGCTCATATATATTTGATGTGATATCTTTTTTTATATTGTACATTTTTGAATATTATTATCTATTTGATGGAATATGTGTGGTTTGAATCCAAGTAAAGATATTCGATTCTATTATATTCTATTCAAACTTTATCCTTGTGGAATTCCACTTGTTACCTTTTTCGATTTGGATTTCAAATAATTTACTTCAGCATTTTCATCATCCTGGTCAATACTACACTTCAGAAATTCAATATCCGCGACAAAGGACTCCGTCGGTTAACGTCTGCTTCCAGTCCGCCATCATTTTCGATCTCACACTCAGACTCATCTGTCCGAACCCAGCCTACCCCGCACTCCATGGACTGAACTCCAATTGATCTTGTCTAGTCAAATGCAATTGCTTTTTTTATTTTTCACCAGATTTAACTATCATTAAGTTGATGAAATCTCTTCTCTTCCTCAACTCCTCCACTCTGTTATTAAAACTCTGTTAGTCACAATTTCATTCACCTCCACATATCCTACCTTTGATTTGCTATTTCAATGGGTGGGCCTGTTGGCCTTTGATGCAAAATGAATGTATTATTATTATTACTCATTCTTCGATTATACAAATAGTATAAAAGTAATCTAAAAATAATTGGATCAATATTCAATAAATTTATCGCCTTCAAAATAGCATCAAAAGATATAGAGTCAAAAGCGTTTGAGATATATTGTACGAGGTTTTATAGCTAATGTAAGGGGTTTTGCGGGGTAGCTATCTATGTAGTGATGCTATACCATTCTTACATATGCCTGTTAGCTGATGTCGAGGACCATGCTTATGATCTTTCTCTGACTCTTTTCCAATGGGTGATGTGAGAAGGCTAAGTCGAATCATCATACGTATATTGTACACAATGTTAAAAAGAAAAAACTAAATTCACTGTTAAACAAAACGGACCGTGCTCTAGACGGCAACAAAACGATATATTGTCAACACAAGCAATTATCAACTCACAGTTACAAAAGCGTCTGAATCGTGATGAATACATGTAAATGATGATTGAAAATATATAATGATATAAATAAAGTCACTGGTAAATATTGTCACTGATAATTGATGGATAAAAATCGTGTAAAAACAGTCTTGAAAAACATCACAAATAATTATTCCACTGTTTGCTAGGTTTTTAAATTATTTAATTATAATAATCCATTGAACTATAGAATTTGTGAATGTGATTGAGGAATATCTGATGTCCTGATGCGTGAAATCATATCTGAATGCAAAGAAAAACTATCGATCCACATATGCATTATAATCCACCGCATGCTCCCTGCATATTGCGCGCGAGTGTGTATATTTTTTAAACAAAACCCTATTAATTACAATTAAAATTGCAGTTCAAGAAATCTCAATTAAAACTGCTTGAAACCTACAGAGATTGTTTCTAAAATCACACTTAAGAGAAATATTGTGTAAAAACAGAGTTAGATTATTTGACCTTAAAGAGCACTATATTTGTCAAAATTGAACATCGTTGGGTTGTAAGGCGGAGCCGCGTGTTACAATATCTTAATAAAATTAATGCATCTAACTTTTTCTCATCTAGTGTAATTACATGTTTCCACATTGAAAGCATATTAGTAATTTTCGATCTACCTTTCGTAAAGCCACGTTGATTTGTATCAAAATCAATCGGCAACAAACCTTCTAAATGATCTAGTATCAGTCGTTCTATTATCTTAAAAAATGAAGGGATAATAGAGATTAGTCTATAATCATTGGCGCACGTTGGCTTACTTACCTTAGACAACAGCTTAGTTACTATCGTTAGAATATCAATTAGTAATTCCCCATCCTTCAAAATTATATTTATAAAATTGCAGAGCGCATTCATAAAAGTTAAAGTTAAGTGAAGTAGGTTATCAAACGATATACCAATGTGATCTATTTGTTTTATTTATTTTGTTTTTAACATTAATTTTATCAATGCATCTCAGTCGATAACAAGTCCTGATTCCTGGTCACCCAAAATATCAGTTAGATCTATGAAATTTCTTTCATTCTGTGGATTATATATCAAATTACTTCATCCAATTCACAGAGAAATTCACACTCAGTTATATCCACAGGTAATATGAGCTTTAATTTCTTTAGATTTATTGTAGTCTGTGAGGAGTTTGTATCATAATCTAGGATTACTCTTCAGTTTCCCCAAAATGATTCATTCTGATATTTGACGGATTATCAGCAGTAATGAATTTATTTTAATTGTCGAACAAATCTAAGCGCATTTTTTGAATATTATTGATAACACTAAACTACTTTATATTATCTCGTTTAATTCATAGTTTACATAATTTTCCATCGATTTGCTTCGGTATAATATCCGTAAACTAAAATGCCCGAAATATATCGGATAATAACGTAGAAAAAGAAGAAACAAATACATCAGTGTTCATAATGTAAAAACTTTCATAATCAATCATTACGCTTAAATTAAACGGTGTTTGTTACGGAGAATAAATGTATGTGCAAGTATGTA
>JAQBSW010012200.1:0-17516 GCA_029291075.1 Eudiplozoon nipponicum | reverse complement strand
TATACTGGCATATATAAGTAATTAATGGTTCAGGTGTTTATATCAAGACCACAACATTTATTATAATAATTTTTATCACCGCTCGCGCAACCAATGGTCGTTTAATTGTTTAAATGTTCATTTCTATACCACTTCTCCATGTAGTGTGGTGACTGTTCAGTAATGATAGATTGGGCATGGTTAGTTGGAACTTTGGGTCTAAATGGATGCCATATGAGCTCCACCTAAAGGAAAAATTGACTAACCAAGTTACATTAGTTAGTATATAACTGAAAATTGTGTGAGTGTAGTGTGCGGCAGGATAGCTCAGTGGTTAGAGCACCAGATTCCGAAGCAGACGTGCCCAGGTTCGTATCCTGTCCGCGGCAAATTCTGGCCAGTACTTGATGAGTTCCCAATAAGGTCGAAACCGGTCTACTGGATGAATTGCCTTTTCTACACTATACAATTCTTAGTTTATACTGACATATGTAAGTAATTAATGGGTCAGGTGTTTATATCAAGACCGCAACCTTGATTATAATAAAGTCTTATAACTTGTTTAATTACGTAATGCTAGCTACGCGGTGTATGATATCGAAAACAAGTAAAACCGTGTTTAATCTTTGAAACAACACTTGAAAAAAACTCTTGAAACTTCGAGGTCATATAAAAGGAATAATAATATAAATCAAGTTAATGAGCCTCAGATAAGGGTCAAACCATGTAAATCTAGCTAATCGTAAAAAATAGCACAACTACCGCCAATCACAAGTATTGAAGCGTTTCAAACTTTCATGATCAGCATCATAGCGTGAAAAATATTCGATTAACGAGGATTAAAAAAAATTCAGTGAGCTAACTATTAAATTTACCGCGTTTTGCTGCGCTTCCTGCTTTATTTGTTGGGATTACGCTAGTGTGCATGAATCCATTCCGATTTAAATTAATGTGAAATCTTCCACGAAACCTTTCATAGATTTCCGATAACATTTAACTGCCAGACAGGCAGTAGAACAGATTTAGTATAAAGAGTTTATTTCCTAACTTTAAAATTTTTATTTCTATGTAATTCAGCATTTTTCCATTTTTCCGCTTAAATCAATCTTGTTATGATTGTAGTGACATCTCCTTTAATTGCATTTACCAAGAATGCTTCTAGAAAATTTCCATGCTAGAAAATTCTTTCCGCGTGCACAAGGTATTTGCTACATGATCGAATTGTTTTTGACTGTATCAGGAAGTAATTAATAATCTAGATATACGAGCGATTCAGCCACACATATGAGAGTCGTTATTTATCTGCCGAATGCAGATAAATCTAACAATTAAATTAACATGATAATTAAATGTCACACATCGCACTCTTTATCTGCTTATATATATATATATATATATATATATATATATATATATATATATATATATATATATATATATAGAGAGAGAGAGAGAGAGAGAGAGAGATACAGAAAGAGGCAGAATAAAATGAAGATGGGAAAATCCGGTGGCGGAACAAATTACTTTTCAGTGTGACATTGCCATGACTTGTCACAAATCGGAATAATTTATATACTGATAACGAAGAAAACCGTACTTTTATATATCAGCTTGACATCTACTAACATTAATCAAATTATGTTCAACCGACTGATTTCGATCAGCTTACACATTTGGCAAATAAAACATAGTTCATATGTTAAAAATTAGACTACAATAGATTGAAGTAAGTTATACTACACGAAAGGTAGCAAACAACTTTAATCGAATTTACAGAATTAATATGTATTAAAATACCAAGCCATATAATAAACAATTCTATTGTTTTAAAAATAAGCGCCAACTAATGACTCTTTGTGTAATTTATGAGGCACAATAAACAGCTAATTGCAAATAGTGAATTTGAAAGGGAGCTTGTAAATTAATTTATACAATCGTAATTTAGTAACTAAGAGATTTATTTGATAGCATGTTGCAAAACCAATGTGGCCCATGTTATAAAAACCATGGCTTGATTTTTTTAACTCATAATATTGGCTTTTCTGATCAACATTTCGACCAAAACTTCACTTACCAATTATCTTCATTTGATGTACTGCGAAGTAGACTTTGTAGTTGAACTCAATTAAAATTTGAGGGAAAGTGGTTTCAAGAAAAACAAAAATAATTGCAGCAGATAAATAAATCCCTGTTGTAGGTAACAAGGAACGGATTAGAGAGCGTCAATACACTTTTCTAATAACCAAACTTCTAATTCAATTAAATGATTTAGTCGAAATTACCTGATCTGCCTTTTGACTAACGCTGTTTTTCTTTTTCCAATGATTTTCTTTCTTTAACAAAATATTTCAGCTGCCTTTATCGACAGCCTTCTTCAGTTGGTCCATCGTCCCCAGTTTAAAAAAATAAACTTTGTGAAGAAAGTTTCGTTTTTTTGAAACTGGTGGATCAATTGAAGAAGGCTGCCGATAAAAGCAGCCGAAATATATTGTTAAAGAAAGAAAATAATTGGAAAAAGAACAACAGCGTTAGTCAAAACGCAGATCAGGTAATTTCAATTAATCAAGTTACGCAAAATATTTTTTTCATTTAAATGATTTAGTCGGCGCAGCTTCTTTGCAAAATGTTCGATATGATGTTGGCCTATAATTCGGCTTAAAAATTATTGCGCCTTCTTTAGGCAAATGTTGGCTTTAAATATATTGCAAATATGAAAGAAATTTGAAGACATGACCTATTTAAATGCTCACTGGAAAGATGTGTACGATTAGCTTTCTTTAATATACCAGTCCTATTCAGTTGGGACTATTCAATAATTTATCTGGTAACTAACATCCATAAGTTAGCTTACTGCAAACGGTCATACGTTCGTTAAGAATTTTAAAAGTAGCAAAACTCGTAGTATGATAATTACTATAATCAAGGATGCGATCTTCATACAAACTCAATTTTGAAAATTTAAGGATGCAGTGTAAAAATCCCGGAGTGCTCAACGAGCATTCAAAAAAACGCAAATATTGATTATAAATCAATAAAGCAAATTATTATAGGACCTGAAGACACGACTGCTATATTATTTAATTAAATCATGTTTGCGATCTTGATTTAAGCACATGATTCATTCTGTACACATATTTGACAGTATAGACTAATAATTGTATAGTGTGAAAAAAGCAATTTATTCAGTATACCGGTTTCATCCTTATTGGAAACTCTTTGCGTACTTCCCACAATTGTCCGCGGATAGGGCTCAAACCAGGGTATGCCTGCTTTGAAATCTGTTGCTCTAACCACTGAGCCACCCTGCCACACACTACACACTAGTTTCATTTATATGATAGCTTATGTTTCCTTTAGGTCCTATAGGTTTGCCAATCAAACTTAAAGTATTTCTAGAATGTATTGAGCAAGTTCCCACTGTTTAATGAAAGAAATAAGTACTTTTGGATTGCTTATTTTACGGATAACGAATCATAGTGCGTCAGTGCTACTATTTTCGAATAGCGAGGATTCAATAGTATTTAAAGAATCCATTACGTGATTAGACATTCACGGATATTGAGGAGGTCTAAAGACCATAGGTCTTATAGAGAAAATTGTAGCTTAACAATACCAGCTCCATACTCGCAATTTCTACATCTAAACGTCGATTGTTGTCATATAAGAAACCAAAAATATTCGATTAAATTAAATTAGTTCGTAATAGCTATGAAAAATAATGTATTTTGATAGCCTAAACAATTACGCATTTCACCTGTTCCTTTTATTATCAAACAAATGTCTCAAGTGAAAAAGTATATTCTTATATATATATATATTGCCAGTATGAATTAAAAATTACATCAGGAAGCAAGCAGTCATTTCATACAGTAGACTGGTTTCGTTCTTATTAAGAACTCATCATGTACGGTCCAGAATTTGTCGCGGACGAGACTCGAATTGGAGCACGTTTGCTTCAGAGTCCGTGACTCTATCCTCTGCATTAGGTAGTAGAGTAGTAATAGATTAGGCGACATACAATTTCCACATATTGAACTAATATTCGGAAGGAAGATTCGGTCAAAGATTAAAACATTTCAAAATAGCGTTTCATTTAAGATGTGCATGAATTAATTCAACAAAATAACGGTTGGTATGACTTTGATTCAAAACAATTGTATAATGTCTTTATAAACAAATTCGTTTAATCGACACGCGCACGTGCCGAAAGTGTATGTAATTGTAGAGGATATTTCTTTGAGGAATTTACTGGAAAATCTCTACATGTTCTACGAAGAAACTTCCAAACTAAAATCGTTGATTTAAAAATTCTGTCACATGTTTCTTTTGTATCTCGATGAAACACTCATTGGATCTTTTGAAGGTGCTGAATTGAACTCCATTCTTAACAATTTCAATAGCGTGAACGATCGTAATCAGTTTACTTTTGGGCATAAAATGGCTTGGTCTAACTCACTGCCTTTACTCTACATATCGATATTGAAACAGGACAATGGTAGTAAAAAGTAAAAAAATAATAAGAAAGTAGTAAATTACTGCATTATATCAGCTCGGTCCTAAATTCACGAAGATGCAAGTAATCGAGCAGAATATTGCAATTAAGTAACAAAAAGGTATTTCAACTATATGTGCCCGCTGTGCTAAAAATGTTACTAGAAATAAATAACCACGAAATCTTTTACTTTTAAACAAGGTTGCGATCTGGATATAAACATCTGACCCATTATGTGCATATATTTGTCAGTATAAACTAAGCATTGTATAGTGTGAAAAAGGCAATTCATCCAGTAAGTATGTATTAGGTGTTGCGAACCTAGTTACAAATTAGTTCAGTTATGACCAGAAGGATAAACCAAAGGCAGCATGAACGGAAAGTATATCCTTCTGGTCACAACTGAACTAATTTGTTACTAGGTTTGCAACACCTAATACATACTTGCATATATATTAGATCTCCGCAACAAACAGTATTTAACTGTTAATTCATCCAGTAGACCGGTTTCGTCCTTATTAGAAACTCATCACGTACTGTCCAGAATTTGCCGCGGTCAGAGCAGTATGTGATGAGTTCCCAATATGGACGAAACCGGTCTACTGGATGAATTGCTTTTTCCACATTATAAAATTCCTAGTTTATACTGCCAAATATGTATTAGGTGTTGCGAACCTAGTAATAAATTAGTTCAGTTGTGACCACAAGGATAAACCAAAGGTAGCATGAACGGAAAGTATAATCTCATGCACATTCGTTTCGTGCTTACTGGCGACTCATCAGTAGGAGCCGGTATTACGCCCTTTAACCACTATATATTTGGTAGAAGAATGTGGAATAATATGACGGTACTATCTTCTAGACGAATGTGTAAACCTGTAATAGTGAAGCTAACATAATCTAAAGTCAACGACAATACGACTTCAATGCTAACTCACACTATATAATATATATATACCGAGTCTGTAAAGGATACTAACACTATGGCTATTGTGTTGGTAACCGATACCAACATTATTGTACTGAAAAGGTACATGGTACTAACACTATGGTTTCCGAGTCGGTGCATGGTAGCAACATGATGGATATCAACTTCTGCTATAGTTCACCGAAAGTAAGAATTACAACTATTTCTAAACACCTGTTACTCCAGTAAATCCATACACTCTGGCCTTGATCGATATCAGTTATCACATTTCGCGTTAAGCATGACATCATTCAATTCAATATATTACAGTTAAATACTGTTTGTTGCGAAGAACTAATATATATGCAAGTATGTATTAGGTTTTACGAACCTAGTAACAAATTAGTTCAGTTGTGACCAGAAGGATAAACCAAAGGCAGCATGAACGGAAAGTATAATCTCATGCACATTCGTTTCGTGCTTACTGGCGACTCACCAGTAGGAGCCGGTATTACGCCCTTTAACCACTATATATTTGGTAGAAGAATGTGGAATAATAGGACGGTACAATCTCTTAGACGAATGTGTAAACCTGCAATAGTGAAGCTAACATCATATAAAGTCTACGACAATGCGACTTCAACGCTAACTCACACTATATAATATATATACCGAGTCTATAATGGATACTAACACTATGGCTATTGTGTTAGTAACCGATACCAACATTGTAGTACCGAAAAGATGCATATTACCAACAATATGGTTGCTGAGTCGGTACATGGTACCAACATGATGGATATCAATGTATGTTACAGTTCACCAAAATTGAGAATCATAACTATTTCTGAACAATTGTTAATCGAAAACATCACATTTCGCGATAATCGTGACATCACTCAATTAAATATGTAACAGTTAGTTACTGTTTTTGGCGAAGAACTAATATAAAAGCATTTATGTAGTAGGTGTTGCGCTCCTATTAACAAGTTAGTTAAATATGACCAGAAGGATAAACCAAAGACAGCATGAACGAAAAGTATAATATCCTGCCACACACTGAATCTAACCGTTTTATATTTAATTGAATGATGTTATAATTACCGCGAAATGTGAAAACTGGTATCGTTCAAGGCCAGAGTGTATGGATTTACTGGAGTAACAGGTGTTCAGAAATTGTTGTAATTCTCAATTTCGCTGAACTATAGCATAAATTGATATCCATCAGGTTGGTATCATGTAACGACTCGGTAACAATAGTGTTAGTATTATGTACCTTTTCGGTAAAATAATGTTGGTATCGGTTACTAACACAATAGCCATACTGTTAGTATCCTTACAGACTCTGTATATATTATATAGTGTGAGTTAGCGTTGAAGTCAAATGTCGTTGACTTTAGATGATGTTAGCTTCACTATTGCAGGTTTACACATTCGTCTGGGAGATTGTACCGTCCTATTATTCCACATTCTTTGACCAAATATATAGTGGTTAAAGGGCGTAAATCCGGATCCTACTGATGAGTCGCCAGTAAGCACGAAACGAATGTGCATGAGATTATACTTTCCGTTCATGCTGCCTTTGGTTTATCCTTCTGGTCACAACTGAACTAATTTTTTACTAGGTTCGCAACACCTAATACGTACTTGCATATATATTAGTTCTCCGCAACAAACAGTATTTAACTGGTATATATACTGACAATTGTATGTATATAATGGGTCAGGCTTTTATATCAATTACGCAAACTTGATTAAAATTAATTGTTATCACCGCCCATGCAACCAATGCTCTTTAAAATTAACCACGAATTCTATCATAATTATTTATTGCTAGTTGCGGAGATCAAACATAAGTGCATACCTCGTGCGTACTAGTGCGTACCTAGTAACAAATCAGATATATAAAACAAATTCAGCATGAATGAAAGTTATAATCTTATCTACGCCTACGTTTTGTGCTTACTGGCAACAAGCAATATATATAAATATTGCATGATCTGTTTCGTGACTAACATTAGCTGAATTCCAATTGTTTTGTTCCTTTAGGATATTTGTGCAGCCTTTGACCTCCACCATCTTCTGTTCATACATGATCACAAGTTTAAAAAAAGAACTACTGAAGCAGTTAAATACTGTTTGTTGCGGAGAACTAATATATATGCAAGTATGTATTAGGTGTTGCGAACCTAGTAACAAATTAGTTCAGTTGTGACCAGAAGGATAAACCAAAGGCAGCATGAACGGAACGTATAATCTCATTCTCATTCGTTTCGTGCTTACTGGCGACTCATCAGTAGGAGCCGGTATTACGTCCTTTAACCACTATATATTTGGGTGAAGAATGTGGGATAATAGGGCGGTACAATCTCCTAGACGAATGTGTAAACCTGTAATAGTGAAGCTTACATAATCTAAAGTCAACGACAATGCGACTTCAATGCTAACTCACACTATATAATACATATACCGAGTCTGTAAAAGGATACTAACACTATGGCTATTATGTTAGTAAACGATACCTACATTATTGTACCGAAGAGGTACATTGTACTAACCCTATGGTTTCCGAGTCGGAACATGGTACCAACATGATGGATATCAATTTATGCTATATTTCACCGAAATTGAGAATTACAACAATTTCTGAACACCTGTTACTCCAGTAAATCCATACACTCTGGCCTTGATCGATATCAGTAATCACATTTCGCGGTAAGCATGACATCATTCAATTCAATATATAACAGTTAAATACTGTTTGTTGCGGAGAACCAATATATATGCAAGTATGTATTAGGTGTTGCGAACCTAGTAACAAATTAGTTCAGTTGTGACCAGAAGGATAAACTAAGGGCAGCATGAACGGAAAGTATAATCTCATGTACATTCGTTTCGTGCTTAATGGCGACTCATCAGTAGGAGCCGGTATTACGCCCTTTAACCACTATATATTTGGGTGAAGAATGTGGGATAATCGGACGGTACAACCTAGTAACAAATTAGTTCAGTTGTGACACACTTATAATAAATTCTGGGGCAATCCGCATAAACGACCCAACCAACAGATGTATTTGTATGATTTTGCACGTGTATATTCATCTTAGTGAAATCAAAATAATCTAATAACACACAGTAAATTCATTAATATAAAATTATTCTTTAAGTGATTGCTCGAGAAGAAGTAACAGTTCTACAAATCAAAGATGCCAGCTTGATATAAACACCAATCGCATTATATTTAATCAGTCGCACAGTATAGCAAAATTTCCATCAGTCACATGTAGTGAGTCGTTTTGATTCTCTATGATTATCATCAGAGTACGATGGCAATTTTCTATTGCGGATCGAACTACAATCTATATTCCATTTTGTTTGGTTGATTTCTTACAATCAGTGCTTCATTTAATCGCTATCCCAATTTGTATACCAAATTTGCTAATAAATTTTAGTCTTCAGAAAATTTATATTTAACTAATTTCATATTATGTACTGCATACTAAGCATCAAGATTGTTTTTAAAAAAGAGATGTATATTACTTTTAATCAAGGTTGCGATCTTGAGATAAACACCTGACCTATTATGTATATAAATTTGTCAGTATAAACTAAGTATTGTATTGTGTGAAAAAGGCAATTCATCCAGTAGGCCTGTTTCGTCCTTATTTGGAAATTATCACGTACTGTCCAGAATTTACTGCGGACGGAACTCGAATCAGGGCATGTTTGCTTCGGAATCAGGTTCTCTAACCAATGAATTTGCCAAAGTCAGCATTAGCACAAGGTGTAATATCAAGTTCACATCCGCTTTCTACTAATAGATGACTCATCCGCAGGAGTTAGCACTTTGCCAGAAACTCGCCATATATTTGGTCAGGTAATTAAGAACTGATCATAAGGTCAGGCCGAAGTAAGCGTGGTTCAGAAATTGATTATGCTGAACTTTTTAGAAATTTACTCTATTTATAATATCATGCTGGTTGTGCACATTTGAGGTTTATTTTAAATGATGCACAGTGCGTTCGTTTTGATGTCGCATTGCTAAAGACTTTATATCACAGTTGTTTCGTCTACCTTTCTGACATATAGCCAAATATATTGTAAATTATCGGTCAAGTAGCGGTCCTTACTGATGGGTCTACAGTAAGCACTTGACACCTATTTACATGAAATTAGCCCTCTTCTGTTCACGCTGGCGTTTTCACATACTTCTGGACCTATTTATTTTAGAAATTACTAGGTATGCACTACCAAATATATAAGAGATTTCCTTATTATTCAATTGCTGATACTCCCAATAATTATCGAATATGTCGTTTAAGATTTAAGTAAATGTGTCATTTTGTCTTCTTCGATTTGCTTAGTAACCTTGGCTCTGAAAAAAGAAAGACGCAATTAACTTTCAAAAATACGTGATATCGATTAGGCATCAATACTGAAATAGATTTTTAGTTGAATAATTTAAAGCAATAAACATTCGAAAAATTATTTTATTAGTATTTTAAATTGCTAGTATGCAGGTCATAATCTGAGCCTATTCGGGAGATTTGCACAACAATTTTTCGAGTAATAAATCCAATATATCTAAATGGGCACATTCGTAAATCAAAACATAACCTTGTGGAAATTTAATAAAGAAAATTAAATATAAAATTCTGGCATACAGAAATGAAATAAACAATTGTATTAGCTTAGAAAGAAACATGTCGCACAATAAGGAATAAAGTAATTGGCCTATCCTTGTTGGGCTCAACAAAGGTGTTTGTATTCGCAGTCTTCAATTTGACTCCGAATATTTTGACTTTCCCTTTCGGAAGCTAATTTTAATGGAAAGCACATCCCAAGAACAAATTGGAAATCAATATGTCAAGTTGTAAATTTAGTTTAAACTGACCCATTTATACTTATAGCTACACATAGTGATAGGACAGTTATGCTTAATTGTATTTAACCAGTCGTCGAACAACATAACCAAAACTACCGCCAGTCGCAACGCACTGGCACGTTTCGACCTTCCATGATCATCATCAGAGTACGACGGCAAACTGACTAGCGAGGATAAAACCGCATTGCATATATATGTAAAGAGAAATTCGATATGCGGCTCTCACCTCTAGTAGTCTTGCGTACATTGTACGTGACTAGAAATGTCGGCTTCACAATTTCTATGAAGTCACGAGCATTAGCTGTTTGTAGCTTTCGCCAAACACATAAATAGACAATACAGCTAAACAATAATTGATTGCGCGTGTGGTGGTAGCAATTCTTTAAATCATGTTCGCGAGCTTGGAGTAAACATAAATCCCATTGTATTTAACCAGACGTCGAAAAACAACCAAAACTATCGCCAGTTTCAACGCACTGATGCGTTTCGACTTTTCATGGTCATCGTCAGATGTAGATTAAGCCAAAATATATAAATAAATGGGCTTCGGAAACCATAACTGCAGCTCTCTCATCTAGTAGACGCAAAAATGTTTAACTGAACCAGTACATCGAGTATGCAATTTATTTGCGGCAACGGTGATATATTATGTTGCAGCTTCGGCTAGCTCCATGCAGGCTAATTAATTATGCAATAATATTTCAGTGGGCAATAGAATGTTTTAACTTAACCATGTCCACGGACATAAAATAAACACTAAATCAAAATTTTATTATGCCAGCTATGCAATAAAGTTAATTTAACGTCAGTCGGCGAGAAATGTTGAGGAAAGCTGTTCTCATTACATGTTTAATTTTTTAGACATTTAGTCACGAAGTTCTTCTTCTGCTGTTGAATAAACAAAAATATGAACACGAAATAAGTGGACTTTATGTGTGTTTGTGCGGGCTCTTATTTTTTTGCATCAGATTTGCAATTGCGTAATGTAAACAATTTCATTTAACAAACTGTGCATTTCCTTACTAAATTAACTAAATAGGGAACCATTTATTTCAGCAGAGATATCTGGCAATTCTATTCCAACTTTAAACGTATAGGCATAGTTGCCTAATGAAGTTAATTTTCAATATATTATGCTTCTTTTAGTCTACCTTATTGCTAACATTTGACATTTATTTATAGTTTGCTTGTCAAATGCATTGTTGCACAAGTTTTTTTACATTATAAACGTTAACCGTATAAAGCATAAGTTGTTTATAAAAACATAAATGTAACTAAAGTGTGTTTAACAAGCAAAATGAAATATTTTAAATTTACATGACAAACAATAAAAATTCCTGCGCATGTTTTATTACTTGAACGTGAAAATAGCAAATCAAACGATATATAAGTAATTAAATTTTACCGAAGAACGCAGTTCCGTAGTGGACCAATTTAACAATAATTAAGAAAAATTCACATTTTATTGTAATATATATACACATATATATATATATATATATATATATATATATATATATATATATATATATATATATATATATAGTATAAAAATACAAATTGCATCAGATAGCAAACGCAATTAATCGATTAATCTAATTCTATTATTATTTGACAAGCAAGAACTTTTGTGGATGTTTATCGAACCAGCAAGTATTAAAGTTAGTTTTACAATTTATCTCGAAAAGCAACATGGGAAACTTTTTCAACATCTTGCTATTGCAGCGTGTGACAGGCTCTTAATCGAGGCCACCCCGTATAAGCATCAATTTTAGACTAAATCTTCACTTAGCTTGAGCCCAACTGTAATAACGGAACGAACACAATGCCACCAGAAACATGTGGTTTAGCGTCATGCATCTAACCAACTACAAGGCGAACCAACAGAACGAAAGAGAGAAATATTTCATAAGATGGTATCATTATGAAAATTACAGCCACAAGAATTACGGATACTAATTATAAATACACAATGACGACTAAACAGAGGTAGTAAATATAATGCTCTAACTATGCTCCGCAAAGTTCAGTTCAAACCTAAAAAATTTATATAATGGAATTCTGCATTTATACTTCAACTTGTTTTCTATTTCTGGTAAAGTAATAAGTGCCTGCTTTACAACAAGTAGTCGAAGCTAACTAGCCAATATTTTGGGTTGAAAGCGGTTCCCATGTGTGTCAACTTGAGGCAAATTTTTTTGTCAGAAAATGTTCTACTCAACCAATTTTGCACAGAATAATTTCCGTTCATTGAGAAGTATTTATGCGAAAAATATATTTCACCAATCAAAACAATTTTATCTGAAAATTAAAGTTTGGTTTTAATCAGTCGTTTTTAATTTTAACTGTGATGATAAACCAAGCTGATCAGTAGGCATATGTATGTTTACCTTGTGTAAGATTTAATATTCAGAAATGAATGACATTGAAATTTATTGCGAGACAAAAAGTATGAATTATTTTATTGTTTATCGACCCCCGCGCTATAAATTATATCATGAGTGCACAACGAAAATTTACATTGCAAATTCTGCAAACTTATCAATGACAAGGGCTCGTATATTGATATTAGGAATGTCATGTGTTATATTAACTACATGAACAATGTTCGTGATAAAGAACAGAAATTCAAACCGTGCCAACTGAATAAAGAAAGATCAGAAACTACCATGAATAAAAAGTGGCGTGTGATTAAAAAAGAACCGACCATGTGAATTACAATTACATTTAAAACATCAAAGTGCGCTTCAACAAATCAAAACCAGTAGGCACACGAGTATCCAGAATTTTCCGCATCAAGAAGGTACGCCAAATAGTCTGAACGTACAACTGACGGCTATTAAGGCCAGTAACATCAATTATCAACACTTCACAGCAAAAACAGACTCGAGAACTAAAAAGAACATAAAACCATTAAAAATATAAATGTCAAACAAGTTCGTCCGTTTAGATAAAGTTTGTGGTGGAGAACCATTGTATATATGGATTTGTTTATTATGAGTTGCGCACCTAGTAACAAGTTAGTTTAAATATGAGCACAAGGATAAACCAAAGACACAATGAACGGAGAGTATGATTTCGTGCACATTCCTTTCGTGCTCACTAGTGACTCATCAGTAGGAGCCGGTATTACGCCCTTTACCCAACATATATTTTGGTGAGGAATTTTGAAAAATAGAACGGTACAATCTCCTATACTAATGTGTAAACCTGCAGTAGTGCAGCTAACATTATATAGTCTTCGACAATTCGACTTCATAACTAACTCAATATATAATAATAAAAGTAATAAAAATAATAATAATAATAATAATAATAATAATAATAATTATTATTATTATTATTATTATTATTATTATTATTATTATTATTATTATTATTATTATTATTATTATTATTATTATTATTATTATTATTATTATTATTATAATAATATAATATAATAATTATAATAATACATATAATAATAATAATAATAGTAATAATAATAATAATAATAATAATAATAATAATAATAATAATAATAATAATAATAATAATAATAATAATAATAATAATAATAATAATAATAATAATAATAATAATAATAATAATAATAATAATAATAATAATAATAATAATAATAATAATAATAATAATAATAATAATAATATAATAATAATAATAATAATAATAATAATAATAATAATAATAATAATAATAATAATAATAATAATAATAATAATAATAATAATAATAATAATAATAATAATAATAATAATAATAATAATAATAATAATACATATAACAATAAATCCATACACTCTGGCCTTGATCGATATCAGTTTTACATTTCGCGGTAATCATGATATCATTCAATTAAATATATAGATACTTTTTAGATACTTTGTCTGGCCGAAAATTAATATATATGCGCAATTAATTATTTCATGAGTGTACAATACAGATGTATTTTGCAAATTCTGCAAACTAATGAGTGTATAGACAAATTGCGAGCGCTCTATCTCCCACTGTAGTCCTAGTGAGGTCACTAAAATTCATGGCCGCAGTAAAACTTGCCAGAACATATTCATTTAAACGTTGCGGCCCAACCCAACACAAGTCGCTTATCCGACATCCTCAAATTTCGATCTATGAAGGTCAAAATCTATCACCATTTGAAATTACTGGAATTTTGCTGCATATGAATATTACAATGATATCAAGTTTGTGCTTATTTAAATAATGTATATCATCCAATTTACAAAAAATCAGTGCCTACTGTCTTAATTCAAATAAACTTTGCAAAACATGCAGAAAGGAAATGCATGCCACTCAATGAATTGAATGGTCAACAATTCTGTCCGGTTCAGTATGTTAGGTAACCCTTTGGCTGAGGAGATGTTAAAATGTTTTTCACCGCATTTAGAAGAAGACATTTGGGAAGACATTTGGAAGTTACTAACCCTCGATAAAATTTATGATTTGCATATATATTAGTTCTCCACCACAAGCAGTATCTAACTGTTATATATTTAATTGTCCGATGCCATGATTACCTTGAAATTTGATAACTGATATCGATCAAGGCCAGAATATCGAAATTTGCCGGAATAAAAGATGTTTAGAATTAGTTGTAATGCTCAATTTTGGCGAACTTTGGCATACATTGAAATCAATCGTGCTGGTATCATTTACCAACTCGGCAACCTTAATGTTGACACCATGTACCTTTTCGGTAACAAAATGGTTGTATTGGGCTCTGCACAATAGCCATAGTGTTGGTAACCATTTCATACACGGTATATAATATATATAGTTAGTTGGCTTTGAAATCGCATTGTAGAAGACTTTATATGAAGTTAGCTTCACTACTGCAGGTTTACACATTCGTATAGGGGACGTGCCATGCTATTTTCCCACAATCCTCACACAAATACACAGTGGTAAAAGGGCGTAATACCGTATCCTACTGATAAGTATCTCTAAGACTGAAACGAATGTGCACATGAGATTATACCTTCCGTTCATGCTGTCTTTGGCTTATCCTTCTGGTCATATTTAACATAATTCGTTACTAGGTAAGCAACACCAACATGTCATATTAGTTCTCCGCCACAAATAGTATCTAACTGTTACAGAAGTGATCAATTGTTAGTTCATCTTCGACAAATTAATCAAAGTGGCTATCATCGGATAGGACACTTAGAATTATCCTTTTCCTAGTCGCAGTAATCTTGCTAACAATAATTTTTTATCCTATAAGTACTTAATAATGATCTGGTAGATGAACTGCATTTGTTATCTTGCACTTTGTTTTATATGACCTACGTGTTTAGTTAAACACATAAATTAATTTAATTCAATTGTACTTACCAATTCATATGCATTCTACTTCATAAATAAATAAAAGTGTTGATCAGCAAAAATTAGTTGCAAATAGTTAGCATCACGTGATGTAGGAGACTAAACGCATGACCAATTGGACTTCCAGACCTACGGCTGAATAGTTAAGTTTTATATATATATATATATATATATATATATATATATATATCGGTGGAAGTGGATTTTCTATGTATCGCCAGTTTCAAATCACCATTTTCTTTTTAAGTGAAATGTATGTCAAGGAAGGGAAAACTATTTCCTTTCTTTACCTCGAGGTTGAAATTTATGTCTGGTTTGCTTGAGAATTTCGGAAGGGTCTGCTGTTTCTGGGATGAACAATAATTTATCTACATACATTTTGTAGAGTGCGCACTGGCCAATTATATATTTTACGCCCATTTGTTCAAGATGATGCATGTATTTATCTACTACGAGGAGTGCAATGCAGCTTCCCATAGCTACACCATTGATCTGAGGGTATTGTAATGTAATTTGCACGTTTTTTAAACATGCTTATATTAGGTCTTTCATATCATTGGTTTCTATAGGAAAATCGTAAAACTCATTTATAATCAGGTCACACAAATTGGTCGTTATCTTAACCAGTGCAATATTCGTAATTAAGGATTAGATGTCAAGCGAAGCCATTTTATTCTGTAGAATGTTTTTTTTCCCTTCAGATCATCTGCTAGCTCGAAAGATTCCTTGATAGTGTTCGTGTTTAGGATATTTCGTAATGGTTGTTGTATTTTGTATAGAAACTCAACTGGTTCATGTTGCGGTACATTTATCATTGACAAAATGGGCCGCGTCGGAGGAGCTCCTGAGGCTGTCAAGGCTTTGTGTGCTTTTGGTTTGCCGTACAATCTTGCGGTGTTTGTTCCGACGGGTTTCGCTTTACGGATTTCTTCTATGTGATTTGATCTAATATCGGAATCAGCATCGATGTTATGACGTGTTTTTCAATCATTTTGATAATTGCATTTTGTTCTTGATTCGATATTTGTTGAATCATCTTTCTGTTCGATGTCTGGTTTGAATTTAGATTGATAATTTATAATCTTGTTTATGGACCATGTATATATATATATATATATATATATATAGATATATATATATATGTGTGTGTGTGTGTGTGTGTGTGTGGGGGAGAGAGAGAGAGAGAAAGGGATAATCTTTTTTCGCTGCAAACCTAAAATTACATCAGTAGACCTGTTTCGTCCTTATTGGAAACTCTTCAAGTACTGTCCAGCATTTGCCGCGGACGGCACTTGAGCTGCGACAATTATTTTTCGCAGTCTTGGTCTGTATCCGCTGCACCATTCATGCCGTATTTTACTCGCAATTTGAAATCATATGCCACGCTATATTTACCGGTTCGCCTTTCCTATAGGTGAAGCCTATTTGGAAATAACCAATATTTAAATTTCTAAATAGCCATCCCGATTCGTCATCATGCAACAGCCACTACGCCACTTGGAGAGGTTAAATCGATTTGAAATTATATACGAATAATATCAGTATCAATTAAAAATTTCATCATATAGCAAAGCCAATTCATTCAATAGACCAGTTTCATCCTTAATGGGAACTTTTCAACTACTGGCTAGAATTTTCCACAGATGAGACTCAAACAGGGAAAAATATCATTTTTGAATGCGAGACTCCTAATTGAATATATGTTTAAAATTTAATTAAGGAGAATCCAAATCGGTTAACCTGAAGGAAAGGCTAACCGGAATATATAATTTGGTATGAAACTTCAGAATATTTGTAGCATGCCGCACGGGTAGGCGCAATAAATAAAGTCTCAGACTCCAAAGCATATTTTCCCTGGTTCGTGTCCAGTCTGCGACAAATTTTAAACTGTACTTGATAAGTTCAAG
>JAQBSW010012199.1:0-17516 GCA_029291075.1 Eudiplozoon nipponicum | reverse complement strand
TGCATTCTCTCTACCATACCGTTAGCTTGGTGATGCTAGGCAGTCGTCTGGCGTAAGGTGCATTCCATGTACCGCAAGGTGGTTTTGAAACGATCCGATGAGAAGCAAGTGCCTCTGTTAGTGATGACCTCAATGAGAACACCATAATTGTATATCCATGCGGAGATAAAACCGTTAGTTACTTCGTCTGCAGAAATGGTGCCAAGAGGTATTGCCGCAGGCCACCGTTTAAATCTATCAATCATAGTTGGAAGGTAGCTGAAACCTTGAACCTTTGTCAGATTAACTATGCCGATGTGGACGATGGCTAGGCGAGAAGTATTTCAGAACTTTTGCAACCTAGAACGAGTGTGCCATGTGATCTTGTTTTTCTGGCAAATGGCACACTCGAAGACACATCGTTTAGCGTTCTGCCTAAGTCTATGACTCCAGAAACGATCTGCGAGATGTCGGACAATCGCTTGGCTTCCTGGGTGAGAAATTCAGTGAATTGAGTCGAAAACGTTTTTCTGAAGGCTGGTCAGCTGAATTGGCTTCTTGGGCTGCGTACCCGTGAAGTAAACAATTGGATAACCTTCCCAGAGATGGCATATGAACTTAGTTTGGTTACGGGCTGTTGAACTTTGAATGTGAATGTCACCGCGCTGTTCCGTTCGCAGGAGGGATGATGTTAGTGCAGGTACACTAATTGTCGCGGAGTTGACAGTGAATGGCGACGACGAAGGAGGTTGTAGCGAGACGTCTGGCCTGGAAACGGCTTCTGGAATGAAATTTTGTTTGCCCTTGACGTGAAAGATATCAAATTGCCATTCGCTTAGACGTGAAAGCTGTCTTTCCATTCTGGCATGGTACTTGACGATGGGTGAAGTTGCGTTTAGAAATGCGCTAACTAATGGTGCATGATCCGTCAAAGCAAAAAATCTGCTGCAGCCAATGATGCTGATAAAATGGCGCACTGCATCATGGATGGCGAGGAGTTCTCGACCGAACGTGTCGTATCTCGTTTCTACTGGTTGGAGAGTACGCGAGTAGAAACTGGTAGGCTTCGGAGCTCCGTCGATCTCTTGTTCCAAAGTGGATCCAATAGCGAATTCATAAACATCTGTCGTGAGTAGAAATAGTCGTTGAAAATCTGGATGCGTTAGCATTATGGCGTTTGCTAACGAGTTGATGGCGAGTTGAAGTAATTCCTCGTCTTCAGATGACCAAATAATGATGGAATTCTTGCTAAATACTTTTCGATTCCGCAGGTTGTCTTGAAAGGCCGGGAAGGAATTTTCAGCATCTCACTAACAGACTTCGGTGACTTGATATTCCTGATTGAATTCGCCTTTGACGGCAAAGGTTGAATACCTTGGGGCGTGATACGATGACCTAAGAAGTTGCAATCTGCGTCTTGTCACAGTTGATCTTGAGTCCGTGTTGGATAAGCGTGAGAGGACATTTCGTAGGTGCTTGGCATGATATTCTAAGTCTGGATTGAATACCATTATGTCATCGAGATATGAAATACAATAAGCGGCGTCGTCGCGAAGTATGTTATCTATGAATCTTTGAAATGTCTCTGTAGCACACACAAGTCTAAAAGGCATTTAAAGATATTCGAAAAGGCCAAATGGAGTGATGACTGCAGTCTTTTAAATATCCTCCGGTGCTACCGGGATGTGATGGTAGACTTTTCTGAAGTCAATCACTGCTGCCGTTGAATTTTTCATGAAAGTTGTTAATATTTGGAATAAGATATGCATCAGATTTTGTCACTGAATTCAGCTTACGGTAATCTCCCTAGGCTCTGTACGATCGTGTGATTTGTAGACTAATGAATTTTTCTATGGTCTGATGATTCCCTCTTCCAACAGCCTTGAAAATTCCTCTTGGGCAGCTTTTAGTTTAGCAGGGGCCAGGGGTCGCTTCTTGAATGCAATGGGTTGTCCTTCTGTGACGATATGGTGCATGATGTTGGAGACTCGTAGCTCTGACTTGTTAAGATCGTACAGCGACTTGTGTTCTCGAAGAGCTGCTGATATCTCTGCTAAATGATGTACTGGGGTTGGCTGAATGGCCTGTAATTCCATACGATCGGAGACAAGTGTCCAAAAACTGTGCTCAAGTCCGGTGGAGGAGTCGATTATCTTTTGATTGGCAAGATCAACAATGAGCCATAATTTCAAAACAAATTCAAGGCCTTTTCTATTGTGTGAGACCTTGGCAATGATGAAGTTGTGAGTAAATTCACGCCATAAACCTATAGTGAGTGTGCGATACCGACAGCCATAAGTAGATACGGGCTTGTCTGTAGCTGTTGCGAGTAGAACACCTAGCGACATCTCGGCTATTGAATCACTCTTGAGAACTGAGACTGCTGCACCAGTGTCTACGATGAATTCTTCGCCAGTTCAGAAATCAAGAATGTGTAGAAGTTCGTTGGGCTGTTTGGCCGGGTCATGCATACAAGTAGGCTGGTGATTGCGACTGGCATTGTCCATTTGGCTATCTATGTGGCAAATTCTGGGTGGACGTAAAGAGTCGACAGGAATGTCGGATTGTAAGTGATTTCTTTCTTGTGGCGCCGGTGATGCCATTGATGCGCAGAAAGCACGGTCTTATACTTTCTGCGCCATTCGTTTCACGATCCTGATGCACCACAGCGCCTGTTTTCTGTTGTCTTTCCCGTCAACTTTGGAAATTGGCATTCATTCCGAAATTCTTTGGAACGACAGAGACAGACTTGAAATGAATGAAAATCATCTGGTGATTATAGCACCAGTTCTTTGGGGCATATCTGTTAAAGGATTGCGGGGATCTTGATCGACGCCTACTATTATAATGTATCTTGGGCGTAAAATTTGGTCAAGCATTCATCTGATTTAGCTCGGATTTCCCTATGGCCAATCCGTCCAGAACTTTAGCCATGTTCGCTACTGTCCTCTCTAAAGGGGAGAATTTATCATCCTAAGGGGCGGACAAAAGGATGCCGAATTCAACTTAGATTCCAAAACCCTAAATTCTAATTCAAATCCCTCTGATAAATCATCTATAGAGAGGGTCTTCGGAAGCTGTCTGTCGAAACATTTTAGTGACTGTGGCTGATTGTTAATAAAAACAACCTTAGTCTCGTGGTCAGAAATATGGGTTTCATACCAATGTTTCCATAATTCATTTAGAATCTCAGTAGGGCCAAGGTTTGGCATGTCTAACTGCACATATTTATTTATCTGTTCTGTGGGACCCAGCAAGGATTCTACTTCATTTTGTAGTCCCACAATGGAATTTGGTAGTTTCCTAATGGCCTCAAGCTTCAGATAAATCCATCGTTGCAATTGAGAAGATAGTTTAGCAAATACCTTTGACAGTTTTTGAGGACTGTTATAATCTGGAAACAGAGAGAAAGCGAAGTCCACGCGCTTAAAGAATAGTTTGCTATCTCCATTACAAACAGGGACATAAATATTTAAAATTGTACCTAACATTCTAATAATCTTAAGGGATCTTAAAATAATAAAATTAAAAGCAAGATGAAAAAGGTTAAAAAGACTTTAAACTAAACGCTTGCCCACAATCGGCTTCCACAGTTGAAACAAAATCTTCCGCAGTTAAATCTGGTGTGATGCGCACAGAACACAGATAACATAAGATCTTTCACAGATCACCAAGATGTACAGTTTTGTACGTAGGAAAAAAATATTGAATAGAACACATTACTTCAAAAAATATTCCCAACAAAAATGGCCCAGAAGACCTCGACTTTAGAGAGATTTACAACCAGAGTAAAACGTATACGCAAATGTCAATTTACTGTATCCCCAAAAAATGAAAAACAAACACAGTCGATTGTATTTATACCAAAAGTTTGCAAAAAATCAGAACAGTACTCAGTATCTTGGCGCTGTCGCCAATTTTGTAAACACCCAACTTCAAGTAAATTCCTTACGATGTTACAAAGTCGGTTATGAGCTAAGGTTGGCTGAGTTAGTACTGTTGGGGGTTAGTAGGGCCAGTGTACGTTCTCGGTAAATACAGAAAGAGTCAGTTGGTGTAGCATTGTCTAGAAGTACTCCTTGACAGTTGAGACCAGATCTGGAAGACTTGGGTTGATGTTCCTTCTCTTGTGGCGTTGACATCCGTGGCGAGTGAGTAGATGAGTAATCTCGTTGAAGTTCTGCAGTAACTGACTCACTGAAGGGATCAACTGTAGATGTTGCTCCGTCTCATTAGTTGTACGGCAACCAGATTTGCGTGGCTGAAATTGTCAATTTGTGTGAAGCAAGCCCAAAAATCAGCGTAGGTGACGATAGCAGACAGCATGCACACGTAACGCACAGCAGAAGGCAAACGCGAGAGCTGACTTGCATCGTAAATTCACCGTGCTTAAATAGCCTTGATTGGGCAACTCGCACGCCATTGGTTAACGGCAAATTTCGCTTTTCTCTCATTGGTGCCGCGTAAATTTAATTGAATTTAATTTACGCAATATGTTGGCGAATTGTTTTGTGTCGTTACATCACTGTCCTCTATGAAAAAAAGAAAAAAAGAAACATGACTCTCGGCGAGACTTGATAAGAGAAAAGCTAAATTTGCCGTTAACCAATGGCGTGCGAGCTACCCAATCAAGGCTATTTAAGCACGATGAATTTACCATACAAGTCAGTTGACGCGTTTGCTTTCTGCTGAGCGTTACGAGTGCGTGCTGTCTGCTATTGTCAACTACGCTGATTTATTGGCTCGCTTCATACACTTTAGCAATTTAAGTTACACCAAATTAGTTGCTGTTCAATTAGGGAGACGGAGCAACATCTACAGTTGATTGCTTCAGTGAGCCCGTTACTGCAGAACTTCAACGAGATTACTCAGCTACTCACTCGCCCCAACAGAATGAACAACAACCCAAGTCAACCAGGGCTGGTCTCAAGTGTCTAGGAGTACTTCCAGACACTGCCACACTAACTGACTTGCCCGGCATTTGTCGGAGAACGCAATACCGGCTCTAATAAGGGCCCCCTCAACAACACTTACTCAGCCATCCTTGACTCCTAACTGACTTTGTAATGTCTTATGGTACTTACTTAAAGCTGTGGCATTTACAAAATTGGCGACCGCGCCAGGATTGTTACCCACCATATGGAAGGAACCAGGCGGCGCAGCAGCTATCTCGGAAGCCCAAGGACAAGGCGGAGGTGCGGCTGCATTTGCAGGAAGCATGTGTTGCTGCCTGAGCTGATTGACTTGCGACACAACACTGACAATAGTCGATGCTTGCGCGTTCGACTGCACAGCGCCGGCCGCCTGCGACTGACCTTGAGCTAACACATGCCCAAGCCAACGAAATTCCTCATATCTGCATAGCAGACGCAGCAACAGATCTTGGTTGTTGCCGATGCTAATGCAAAAGAGAACGCTGGTGCGGTACAGACGCTAGTTAACTGAGTGGTTGACTCGCCATTTGCATACCGGGAATTAGGCCCCTGGTAGTTACTTGGGGCCCAATTTCAGCAGGCACTGCGTGTATTAAATCTCGATTTGTCGCCGAATCCACGGCAGCAGCCATAGCGTTTTGCTGATTATGCAATTGAATCTGCTATTGTATTTGGGGCTGTGCCCTATATAATGCAGCGTTTAATTTAGCCATGGGTCAAAAATTACCCCCTAACGCCGCATTGGATTGCATATGGGGAGCGGTAGCCCACCCACAGGTAGTCCATACTGCGTAGAAGCAACTCGCAGTTGACCAGCGGCGAGTGCAGATGCGTTAAGTGCGACGGCTGCAGCAGGATGAGTCATACTTAAGGCCATCTGATGTGGCCACGTCCAGCGTGGCTGGTTAAGTAGCAGTAGTTGCTTCCAAGTGTGGCAGGTATCGGTGCAAAGGCAGGACGAGTATTCGATCGTTCATGATGTTGAGCCATTAAAAATGCGTGCCTTTTCTTCTTGCGCTGACGGGAAAGACAACAGAAAACAGGCGCATTAGTGCATCAGGATCGGGAAACGTATGGCGCAGAAAGTAGTAGACCGTACTTTCTGCGCGTCAACGGCCTCAACGGCACCACTAGGTTAAAATCACCTACAATCCGATAAACCTCTTGACTCTTTTCATCCACGCCGAATTTGCAACATAGATAGTCAAAAAGACAATGTCGGTCGCAATCACAAGCCCACTTGTTTGCATGACCCGGCCAAACAGCTCAAGGAACTTCTGCATCTTCTTGATTTCAGAACTGGCGAAGAATTCAATTTAGACACAGGTGCAGCAGTCGCAGTTTTCAAGGGTGATTCAATGGCCGAGATGTCCCTATGCGTTCTACTTGCAATAGCTAGAGGCGGGCCCATACCTACATATGGCTGCCGGTATCGCACACTTAACATAGGTTTACGGCATCAATTTAAATGCCTTTTGGACTTAAGTGTGCTACACAGACATTTCAAAGATTCATGGACAGCATACTTTGCGACGACGCCGCTTAATGTATGTTGTACCTCGATGACATAATAGTTTTCAGTCCAGACATAGAATCTCACGTCAAGCATTTAAGAAATGTTCTCCGCACTTATCAAATCACGAACTTAAGATCAATTGTGATAAGACACAGATTGCAACTATATCTGTGGATTTAATAGGGCATTGTATCACGCACAATGTATTCAACCTTTGCCGATCCTGCAAACGGAACAGCACGCTGACATTCACATTCAAAGATCAGTAGCTCGTCACCCCACCAAGTTCATATGCCGTCTCTGGATAGGCTTACCAATTGTTTATTTCACGGGTACGCAGCCTAACAAGCCAGTTCTGCCAACCAGCCTTCAGAGAAAGGTTTTCGACTCAATTCACTCAATTTTTTACCCAGGAAGCCAAGCGACTACTCACAGATCGTTTCTGGTGTCACAGGCTCAGGCAGAATGCTAAACGATATGTCCCCGAGTGTGCCATTTGCCAGAAAAACAAGATCACACGGCACACTCGTTCTAGGTTGCATTATTTCAGAATTATTTCTCGCCTAGCCATCGTCCACATCAACATAATTCATCTGACAAAGGTTAAAGGTTTAAGCTACCTTCTAACTATGATTGATAGATTTACACGATGGCCTGCGGCATAACTTCTTGGCACCATTTCTACAGACGAAGGAACTAACGGTTTTATCTCTGCATGGATATCCAATTACGGTGTTCTCAATGTGGTCATCACGGCCAGAGGCACTTGCTTCTTATCGGATCGTTTCAAAACCACCTTGCGGTACATGCGATGCACCTTACACCAGACGACTGCCTACCATCCCCAATAAAACGGTATGCTGTGGAGAATACATCGAGATCTAAAAGCTGCTTTAGCATCCTTGTCCATTAATGGCAAGTGGGTCGATGCATTACCTTTAGTTCTGCTTGCCATGCGTTCCTGCTCTCGTGAATCGTTTGAAACGTTTGCATCATAACTCTTGAATGGCATGGAACTTCGCCTGCCTAGTCAGCTCCCACGTCTACTACCTGCACAGGATGACCCACAAGACGAAGCTACTCACCTCCGACTTTATTTCGATAACATGTCTGAACAGCAGCCGAGACATACGCCTCGTCCAGTTTTCGTTCATCCGCAGCTCCACAGCTGCAAGAGAGTACTCGTTCGCAACGACACTGCTGTTCCACCACTACAACCAAAGTATCGCGGTCCTTACTCGATTTTGTTCAGACAACTCAAGTAATTCATTATCATGCAAGGCGCGAATCCGACATCAGTAAGCATAGACCGTTTATCGAAACGCCTGATTCTGGGAGCATTCAACCTTCTACACACACCTCAGTCTCTATCTGCCCACAATCCCAACCTAGCAATAGCTTGCTTTGAATTACGCGTAAATGATATTTTTTAAATTAAGTTTTCGTTATTCTAAGTATCAAAATTTTTGACTTTACACGCACCACTTGCGCCCTATGTCACACAACGTGACCTATGAATCCACATGATTACTTACTTTTTTTTACTTTACTGCGGCTGGCTCCTTTTAAGAGGATAAGCCGGCTCCATTGATATCCCGGATTAAACCTCTCCATGCCAGGCGGTTGGCAGCCATTTCGGAACATAAAGAGGGCCAATGACGCTCCCAGTGACGCGGACCATAAACATTGCGTAAACCTAGGAGTTCCATGTCCGATTTGATTGTTGCAAGCCATGTCTTCAGTTGTCCACCTCGGCGGCGGCGCCAGTTTGCACATTGACCTGGGTTCATCACCTGCCGTACCATTTCGTCTTCGGGTTTGCGTAGTACGTGCCCGAACCATTGAAGTCGACGATGTTGGATCCAGACGGATAGTTGCATGATGTCACCGCATTGGTGACGAACAGATGCGTTCGACACTCGGTCCATCCATTTTGTCTTTGTGATGTACCTAAGGCACCAATGGTCGAATACTTCGAGCTTTTTGGAGTCCTCAGAACGTAATGGCCAAGTCTCACAGCCATACAGTAGCACAGGGCGAACAGTAGCCTGGTAGACTCGGATTTTCGTTTTGAGGCTGATTTCACTTCTTCTCCAAAGTGAGTTCTTCAATTGTAAGAAAGCAAGTCTGGCACGGTCGATGCGTGTTCGGACTTCATTCTTTGCTTGACCAGTTGGAAGTATTTTTGAGCCAAGGTACGTAAAATCGTCGACTTTTCGATTGGGGCTGTCGTACACCGTGAGTTGCTCATCAGATGAAGATACACCGATGGCGAAGGCTTTCGTTTTGTCGCCATTGATTTCCAGACCAACGGCTGATGAAAACTGGGCCACTTGATCCAAAAAGGCTTGCATGCTCCCAAAGCTGTCAGCAAGGAGAACAACATCGTCTGCGTAATCAACATCCGTCAGCCATAGGTTATTTGATACTTGAACGCCTCGGAACTCAGTTAGCGCGTTGCTCAGAATCCAGTCAACCGCATAATTGAACAATATGGGTGACAAGGGACATCCTTGTCGAACCCCTGTGTGCAGACTGAATTCATCCGATTCTTCTCCGTAAACACGTACTCTGGCTTTGGTGGCTGCATAGTAGGCCTTGATCAGATTGACGAGTTTTATGGGCATACCGTCGAGCAGCATGATGTTCCATAGGGAGTCGCGATCAACAGAGTCAAAAGCAGCTCGGAAGTCAATAAAACAAGCGACGGTTGGTTGTTGAAATTCGTTGCGATGTTCCAAAACTCGCCGTAATGTAAAGATCTGATCAACACAGCCTTTGCCTGGGCGGAATCCACCCTGATTGGGACGGGTACGGACATACCGCTCATTACAGAAGCGGTTCAATAGAATCGACGCCAACAGCTTGGATGCGGTGTTGAGAAGACTGATACCACGGTAGTTTTCGCACCTTGATCTATCACCCTTTTTGGGAAACGGTAGCAGGATTGACATTCCGAAGTCTGACGGGCATGCTTCTTGTTCCCAGATAGAAGAGAACAGTCGATGGATTGATGGCAGTAGTGCGCCTATACAGGCCTTGTAGATCTCTGCAGGAATTCCATCTTCACCGGGGGATTTCTTGCTCTTCATGCGCTGGATGGTCGTAGCGATCTCAACCTCGGTTGGGGAAGAGCAGTCCACATCGTAGCTGGGTGTAGATGTTGCAGGTGGTTTGCGGTGGGGAGCGGCCACTGTATGGTCGGTTCAATAACTGCGAAAAATGTTCAACCCATCTTGCGATTTTGCCATTGACATCAGAAATCAAGTCTCCTGTTGCGCTGCGTAGAATTGTCTCTGCATTGCGCTTACCGGATGCTTTACGTATAAGACATGAAGAGACCCCCGAAATCACCGACTTTTGCAGCCGATTCCATGGCGGAAGCCATTTCATCCCAGTACTGCTAACGGTCAGCCCGAGCAGACCTCGTGGTTTCACGTATCAGGTTGCGATAATTAGGCGCGTTATTCATCCGGGCATCTCTTGCTTTTTGTGACGCCCGCATCGTGCGTTCAGAGATCCAGTCTTTATGGTGACTTTTGATGGTTCCACATGATTCATTTTACTTAACTCACATTTACTTGTCTCTCGTGATTGTAACCAGTTGTTCTTAGCTAACAATGTGTAGCATTTTGGTATTTGGTATTATCCGTTTCTGCGGCAATGTTCGAGAACACATTTTTTGTAGTTTGAGATTCTCATATATATATATATATATATATATATATATATATATATATATATATATATATATATATATATATATAATTACTTTGTATCGTATGACACACTAGACTCACACTGCGATATTTTGGTATGAGAAGCTACTTGGAACTAACGCTTTTGTGTAGCAATACTAAGTAGTTATCAGCTTCATATCATGGTACAGGCCACTTTCAATGCATATCTCAACTTCATCAATTGCACAGTGACCACTCTACGAATATCATGACCACAACGTCGAGCACACACAAGTGCCGTTGGTTGTATTCAAACACATGGACGGCGATCCAGCTTGCCCAAGTTTTAACTTAAACCTCACAACTTAAGTGGCAATCTACCCTGAAATCCTCACGCTGCGGCTCCCAAAACTTATGCTCCTCTATTTTGCCTCATGCGGTATGACCGGCCACTACAGCTTACAATTTATGTAGCAATACCTAGTGGTTACTTGGCATCATATCATTGTTGAAGCAACCAACAAGCATACTTCAGCCCAGCATTTACGGTTTATTTTTTATAGCTATGGGCAGAATAATGAACAGTTGCTTAACTTGGTTTAATTTCTGCCATGCATTTCTTATCTAGCCTCGCCAAGAGGAGTATTTTTTTCTTTTATTTCAGAGAGGAAAGTGATGAAACGACTCAAAAAAATTCGCCGAAAAACTGCGTAAATGAAATTCAAATTCAATTTACGCGGCACCAATGAGAAACAAGCGAAATTTGCCGTTAACCAATGGCATGTGAGCTTTTGTTTTCAAGGGTTTTAAAGCACGGTGAATTTACCATGCAATCTAGTTGTCGAGTTTGCCTTCTGCTGTGCGTTACGTGTGCGTCCCGTCTGCTACAGTCACCTTCGCTGATTTTGGACTTGCTTCACTAACACATTGGCAAATTCAGTCACGCCAATCTTGTTGCAGCACAACTAGTGAGACGGAGCAACATCTACATTTGATCCCTTCAGTGTGCCAGATTACACTGCTACTCACTCGCCACGGATTTCAACGTCACAACAGAAGGAACAACAAACCAAAACTCACCGGAGCTGGTCTCAAGTGTCTAATAGTACTTCTAGACACTGCTACCCTCACTGAAGTTCTAGGCATTTGCCGGAGAGCGCAATACCGGCCCTAATAAGGGCACCCAAACAGTACTACCTCAGCCATCCTTGGCTCCTAACTGACTTTGTAACGTCGTACGGCATTTACATGAAGCTGGGACGTTTACATAAGAATTGTTACACCCCAGCAGGAAGAAATTTCTGTGCCGCATTACTATAAGGAAACGGAGAGAGCAGTCATTGTGGGTAGCCCTTAATAGAACCAGAAAACACATTTAATCTATTCTCCTATTCGATGGCTGGTTATCCTTTGAGTAGATACATCTGAAAAAGGAAAACAGTCGAAGTAGGATGTGTCAGTTGTTATTCAGAGACCCATAATTGCATTGTTGAAGATCTTCGGCAACACATAGAAATCTAATTAATAGATGATCGATTACGCAAGACTGAATGCGCTTCATCAAGAAAATTGGCATGACTTTAGACTAGCCGAAAATTAATTGCATAGGTAATGCATAGCGCTTATGTAATTGATGAAATGCAGTAAACAATGTATTTTCTATTTGTCAGGTCAGGTTGTGTGCTTTCCTATTGGCTCAGCGTCAATCAAAGAAATCACACCTCGCATTTAAATAAAATAAGAAAATCTCGGAGATTTAATTTCACCTGTTTTACCACTTTTATCGATATGAAGCGAGGAAAACGAAATGAAAAATCCTTGTGACGAGACATGGTTTGTACTAAAGGGTAGATTTCCAACACAGACCATTTACAGATTAATGACATGCCTATGGTTTAAAAAATATATCTTTATATGCTAAAATTGGTCTACAGCATATTCGTTAATTGCTTGGTTAATTATAGGATGTCAAATTACCACCAGTTATTGCAGCAGTGCTGAAACGCTTTTAGAACCGCAGAAAACAATTGTAAATTTAGCAGCAATAGGTAATGCCAAGTTGAAAATGGTGATTCCTGGGGGAAAAGGTATCACTGTTAATAAGTCAATTTCCTTAAGACCAAAGGAGCTAGTTTATGTTTGCTCTTTTGGTCCATGATATTCGTGATTGAGTATGAAATGGTTTTTTCTGATGAAGTTACTGTAAACATTATAATTGCGTACACCATGATATGAAACGGGCAACTATTTCTTGACGCTACACGAGGCGTTTTCTCTAAGTAGCTTGTCCTATCACATAAAGAAAATTCAAGCTCAAACTTAAGCCAAATGGAGCAAATGTAAGGTGTATGAACAACAGGAAAATTAATTGCTAAAACAGTTCACAGGCGCTTAACAAAATTTTGAATATTGGCCAAGATACGTATGGATGGTTATAATTTGTGATACTTTTCTCGTTTAAATATATTCTCAATAGTGATTATTTTCCAATTTTAAGCTTATAAATCATAAAATAAATAGATATCATAAATATTTATATGAAATACATTTATAGAATATTATGTTTTTTATATACCCACCATTGTATATATCGCATTGGTGTTTTTAAATCGATTAGTATTTGATATATTACCGTTAATACTCTACTAGTTATAAATTTCTTCAAAATGCAAAAACAGAATCATATACCTGCAAATTAACTTTCCTTTTTATCTGCACATCAGTCAAAAATACTTATACTTCAAGAAAAGCTTCACGAATAAGATATAAATGTTTAAAAAATTACACCGCATAATGCAATAAAAGCCTACAAACTCGAAATATCTTATCTTCATAAACATATTTCAGACATGCATAAGCGCAAGAACAATCACTTTATAAAAAATCTCCAGAATAAGCTTACACTTGATCTACTGCAACTTCTGGTCATCACTCTGCAGCCAAACGATCAAATCAGAATTTTAATACGCAAATTGCTGTTGCTAGATAATTGATAGCATTTGTAGGTCAGTAAAATATGGATTCCTTTACTTTTACATGTGCACTGATTTTGTTGACCCTTGATAGAAGGGGTCTCACTTTTTCAGTCACTTTGAAGACGTCCATTTATTTTTTTTGTGAAACTGTTCGTGAACCAATCTATTTCGAAATTTTCTCAAATTTTTGACGCTTCATTCCCGGTCTGATATCTAGGGTTGACACCATATTCAGAGAAAAAACTTATGGCAAATGTGATATTCTCATTCAAAACAGATCTATTTATATTTATTATACTCACTAAAGTATCGTTTTTTGTCAGCCCTAATATCACAGTATGAGATTAGGTAAACTGATAATTGCGGATTACTGCAAAATAATTAAAAATTCTACGTGTCAGAAAAAATATTAAATAAATTGAGATATCACGGATAGGTGTGTATATCAATCTATATGGTTTGCTTATACTTATTCCATAAATGTCAATTTATATTAGTGCACATAAATGTGTCTATGTTGTTGTTTTGTAGGAGGTTTTGTAGCTATTGTAAGAGGTTCTGCAAGCTAGTTGTCTAATTAGTGCGATATAATCCTCCTATATAATCTATGGTAGGATCCGCGTTCAGAATTAATCCATGTCCCTTTCCCGAAGGGTGATGTGAGAAAACTCATCCATATTCATCCGTTTATTGGAAAATGGGTAGCCAAGCATGAATCAATTCACAGTTAAACAAACGGACTGTGCTCTAGACGACAACAAAATGATATATTGTCAACACAATTGAATGCCTTATACACAAATAATTACCAATTCACAGTTAAACAAAACGGACCGTGCCCTAGACGGCAACAAAATGGTATATTGTCAACAAAATTGAATGTCTTATACAAAAGTAATTATCAGGAACACAAACGTCTGAATCGTGATGAATACATGTAAATAATTGAAAATATATGATAATATAAATCAAGATTGATAAGCAATTTAGTTCAAAGTCAATGGTAAATATTGTCACTGATAATTGTTGGATAAAAATAGTGTAAATACAGTCTTGAAAAAAAATCACAAATAAATATTCCACTGTTTGCTAGGTTGTAAATGATTTAGTTATAATAATCCATTGAACTATTGAATTTGCGAATGTGATTGAGGACATCTGATGTCCTGATGTGTAGAATCATATACGAACAGTAATTAATTATGTGAACTGTGAGTAATTCAAAGAAGGACAATAAATCCACAAGGGCACTATAATCCACCGCATGTTTCCTGCGTATTGCGCGCGGGTGTGTCTATTTATTAAACAAAACCCTATTAATTACAATTAAAATTGCAGTTCAAGAAATCCCAATTAAAACTACTTGAAACTAACAGAGATTGTTTCTAAAATCACAGTTAAGAGAAATATTGTGTAAAAACAGAGTTAGATTATTTGACATTAAAGAGCACTATATTTGTCAAAATTGAGCATCGTTGGGTTGTAACGCGGAGCCGCATGTTACAGTTTATGGTGTGTGTGGGTATTATTGAGGAAACATGTGAGCATAGGAGAATAGGTATCAAGATCAGATATTGGGGCAGACAATAAAACTATAAAGTAAAATAAATATTGATAGATCTTTTTTGCTACAAATTGATTTATTCTGTGAATATGGTGTCAACCCTGAAGAAGGAACTTGGAAATGAAGTTCGGAAAATTTGTTAAATATCGAGCATTTGCAGTAAAAATAATCGTGGACGGCTTCAGAGTGATGGTACATGTGAGAGCCCATCAATCAAGTGTTAACACAATCTGTGTACTTGAAAATGTAAAGGAATCAAGATTTTAGCGACCTAAGAGTGCTATTAATTATACCGAAACCGGAAGTTGAAAATTGAAATTCAACGATGACAGCACAACGCAAGGAAGTTCTTCTCTATTCAAAGTTTATTAAATCCGAAACAATTTCTTACTTCAGTCTAAATGTGGAAATAACGAGCCCTTAAATATAAATTTCATCAAGCGTAATGAACATGCCTTCATCTTTTGCTTTACATATGTGCTTAAATGACTAAAATTGGAAGAATATTTGACAAGCATTTACTCTAGTCAGGAAGGAAATCTATAATAACCGGAAACATATATGTGTTCTTAGTTAGTTTATGCAAGTTTCTAACAAAAACTTTGTCTATTTGGTATACTTGGATATAACAGACCAAAGGCCAAATAATTCACACCATTCGTCATTGTTACCTCAGTGTGATCGCCTAAACTGTCTGAAGCTCGAATATATCTTAGAAAGCCTTGCAACCAATAATCTCTGAGCTGCAAATGGATCCATTCAGCAGATCAAGGAACATACTCCTTCGATCAGGTAACTCACAGAAACCATTGGCCTAGAATTACACATGCCAATGTCCTAAGTAAGAAATGCACCAGATATGTTTCAAACTGTTACAAATAACCAAGCCTCTCAGTGAAATCAAAGATTAAAGACCAATAGCCAAACTAACTATAAAATTTTATCCATTCACCCCAAGAAACATAGCTCAATTTTTTCTAAATATTCAACATGACTTTCAGGACATTCATTGTAGACTCCGAAATCTGATACTTCAAATCAAAACATCTAATTTGACCTTCTTAATATTCGGTAAGAATAAATTTCTTACTGACGACATTCCATACCTTTTGGAAATCATTCTTCAAAGAAACAATAAATCATCTAGGATTAGGTATTAGAAATAAACGATGTCCCAGAACGAATATTACCGCTATTGCTTTCTTAGACTAATGCCAAATTAATTTGATTCCACGTCCATAAAAGACAACTAAGCTTTTGCTCATTATAGTTGTTCTAGTAGTAAATACGTACAATAACAAAATAGAAAACCGAGTTACATAGATCTTCATACAAAAGTTAAGCTAGAACACAAAAATTACAAATCAAAGCGACGTTAGCGATACAGCTTCCCTGCGAAGTGGCGACTTATATCAATTACTAGGGCCACACGTTAAGAATTTTAAATACAAGAAAATAATACATAGATAACACACGCCGAATATGTATGCTGTGGGCAAAATATTTCTAAGTCAAAACTGAAAATATGTATAGCAAAAGGACACACCCAGATGCTAAATTTATTTTAATGCGTTTTATTAACGCTCTACATTACTTTTCAATCATTAATGTAAGAAAGCAAGGTAAAATAAGCTATACTTATACTACCAATACAATAACTACTACCACTACTAAACAGCTTTATACCAGTAAAATACATTGTCGTTTCACTGCCATAAAACTATGCTATTCAGTGTTATTTGTGTGCTTAAGATGATAATTAAGTCGTCTTTTTCTAGTGAATTAATTCTTCATTAATCACCAGATTCTGTATATCAGACCAAATAAGTTGACTAGCTTCAAAATCTTTCAATGGTGGCAGTATAAATCTACATTGTCAATTCTTTAAATCAAGTTTGCGAGCTTGAAATAAACACCAATCACATTGTATTTAGCCAGTCGTCGAACAACATAACAAAACTACCGCCACCCGCGCAATCAATTATTGTTTAATTGTATTGCCTATATATCCAATGTTTATTTGCAAAAAGAAAGTTGCATTTTATAAATGGAACACATAAGGTTATATTTAAGAGATGTGAACATAAAATTTATTATCAACATTGACTTAGCACCAACTTAAAAACATTTTGTAACCGAAAATTTGATATCTGTTATATCATACTCCTAAAATATTAAAAATTTAATAAGTATTTCTTATGTAATAAAATTTTAATGTGTAACCTTATTATTTTTCTTGATTATAATGACGCATATTTAATAAATGGATTCGACTTAAATCGTTGAGAAATACACGAAGGATGGAAAGTGAAATTAAAATTGTAAAAAATAGATTCCACGAAGAAATCCAACATATATTGAAGAAATTTAGATAGTACACAATAATAATTGTAACTTCAAAGAAAAATAATCATAAACGAGAAACTATTGACATTTACAAGAGAAGAAAATAATGAAATGAATATTGCAAAAACCGAGAAAATTAAATACGACGCTTTTAGATATGTGTGTCAACACAGGCCGAACCAGCATGCATGAGGTTCAAAATTAGGACAACTTTTCTTTTATATTGTATTCCGTTTAATAAATAATGCAATTAAACACGGCATAATTCTGGAATATTCTGATGATATTACACTAGTATTTCCAATAACCCAGAGAAATATAGCTCAACCATTGATAAATAAATATTGTGTACAAAAAACCCTGTCAATTAAAATCAGCACATCTAAATCGATCTTCTTAAAATTTGACAAGAATGTATTAATTACTGACGAAATTCTATACTTTGGGGATTTCATTATTCAAGGAGACAATGAAACACCTAAGAGAAATGCCCACAAATGAATTATGTTGCGATCTTGATTT